>PVIA01007791.1:0-78964 GCA_004024845.1 Tonatia bakeri
GGAAGTAGGGCTCAGATGAGTAGAAAGTCAAAGTTGAACCTAATTATATGTTCACTGAAAAGAAGCTAAACATGTAGGTGAAAGTCTCAAGTCTCAGCATCAGCAGCCATAGTGCCTTTACTTTAATGTGAAAATGACATTTCAACCATCAAATAAGTACTATTTTTCCAGAAAATGCGTCTTATCTATAATTGCAGCTTTACACACCTTATAGCACATATGTACCCATTTTTGAGAGGCATGATTCAGAGAATATACACCCCACATGGCCATTAATTCAGGGAAGGGAGATGAAACTGGTTTTCAAGAGTAGGTGGCTTTATGATTTAAATTGGAATATCTAGACTAGGAAAACTTGGATTCAAGTTTGGTCTCCACCAGGTACTTCCTGTTGACTTTGACCAAGTAACTTAATCTCTTTAAGCTTATTCCTATCCATAGGTTGGATTTTCCTCTTGGTGCTCCCAAAGAGTACTTGGAAAGATTAGCTGAATCAGTGCCCCCTCCAAGAAGTCTTTATTCTGCTGTCTGGCACTTGATAAACCCTCAATAAATGCTTGGCACCTTCATAGAAGGAAAAGCCAATGCGACATGTGGCAGCCTTTAAAAATCCTGATGTGACTGATTATGTCAGTAGGAAAGTACATGGGGTGGTATAAGCCAATGATTCTTGATAGTGTTCCTGATTAAGAACAGCCCTTCTGCTATCACTGTTCAAAGGAGAGCCTATCTGGGGTTGTGGTCTGCAACCTGGCATTTTGTCTGAAGGGATCCCGCACTGGAGCAGTTAGAGTAGATATAAAGATGTCTCTGCAACATTAGAGGAGGCCTTGTGATTCCCCTGTGTTCCCTGCCATCTCATGCCTTTTACCTGAGCCCCCCACTTTTATTAGGCTTTGAGGGAGGTTTCTCATCAGCTGTTACAGAGGCTGTAGACAGTCTTCAAAATGCACATATTCTAGATTCAAAGCCAATTAACATTAAATTTAAAGCAAAATGTCAGGTGTGTCTAAAGGAAAACCAGACCCCTTTACCTATCATTTTTATGGATACCAACATTTAGATCCTTTCTAAATGTAAAAGTCTATTGTCATAGTTGACATCTGCACTATTCCATGTAATTAGAAAGAAAAGATGGCACACGCCAGACAGACAAGTTCTGTGGGTAGATTACAGCATTTGTGATATCCTTTCTATGGCGAATGACAGGAGAATGGCATGGGACATGAGAGGACAAGAAGATTGTGTGCTGTAGAGCACACATGTGTGTAGGTGTGCACATAAGTGTGCATAGCTATACTTTGGGCTAGGTTCACACAGAAGCACACACTGAAGCCAGGATTCAACTACTAAACATTTAGTTGGGAGGTGATTTCAAAAATCCTTGGTAGGGTGGAGGAGTGATGTGGGAAAGGAGATATAGAAGGTCTTCTGTCAAGCACTGTAGGCAAAGCACTCTGGGCAATGCAGCTGCAGACCCTCTGGGGAGCTATGGGAAAGTGCATAGTACACAACAGTGATCCCTTCCACATATTTCCTGCCTGTTCTTGTTTCTGACTTGCTGCGTAGTGTAGAAAAAATCTCCAGTCAGACTCCAGGTAAAAGCAGCCCTTCACCTTCAGCGGGTACAGTGAGTACCCCAAGAAACAGCATGTGTTACAAAGTGGAGGTGGATGTCCTATGCAGTGAGTGTGGCCCAGAGGCCCTGTAGGCAAATGCAAGACAGGAACAACATAGGTACAACCTCTGCTCCTGAAAATAGAACAGTAAAATGAGGGTACCTGAGCCTCTCTTGCATCAGTAATTTGTTTTCTTCATTCTTCTTAATCTAGCCTCCTGAATTCATGAACCCATTAGATATATGACTCAGATTTTGTAGCTAAAAAAATACAAAGCACAGTTTAACATTACATTGAGGAAGGGCCTTACTTTGTGTTGAATCCCATCAAGTTTTTGTTTGTGTGTTTCTAAAAGAAGAACCTCAAAATCAAGGTCTTTATAACAAAGCATCAGTGTTGCCCAAGGAGAAGACAGGAAGAATGCACACCCATTCCCTTGAGAACTTCTGAAAAAGCTACTAAATGGCCAATAGGTGGCATTGGCTGCCTCAAGTGTCCCAGGGTTCTTTGAGACCAGCAGTTATACTTCAGACCCTGGGCTGGCTAGGTAGGCTGTCACAAAGACTCTTGCAATGCATACTCCTTCTTTGCTAACTTTTGATTTTCAGTTTCCATATTAATAATTTAGTAATCCTCCTAAACTTTATATGAAACAAGGCCAGGTCACATTCTTTAAATCCTGTAATAACTTGGGAAAAACAGTATTATTTTCTAGGGAATAACAAAAATTTAATAGCTTGCTTTTTAAAATAACATAGCAAAATAGGTCTCTCTCTCTCCCTCCTTTTTTGGGGGGTGCACAGTTTCATAAGTGTTACAAATGTATAGATCCTAGTGAGTCTCAGCACACAATTGGCATTCGGTATAACTACCTTTGAACACTTCCTTTATCTCAGATATATACTTATTACTTTCTGCCTTATTCATTTTACTGTATCTTAGGAAAATATATAACTGGCATAATGAACATGTGTTTGTCCTGATGTTATCATTTAAGAACCAGATATAATCAATGTATAATTAATAAAAATAAATTGATTTTAAAAATAGGTAAAAGATAAGAGTTATTCAGATATGGCAAAAGTCATAGGGTGGGAGACAAATGACAGAATCCCTGAAAATGTTTTCTCTACCTTGCCCAAGAACAAAATGATTCAGCTTGTGCTGGGGGTAGTCTGGGTGAAGTGCAGGAAGAAAGATTGTCTGGACTGGTAGGAATTTAATAATTCAGAGCCAAACTGCTTATCTACCTTGGGGAGCACCGTGTAGTCAGATTTGGTTTCAGAGGATGCCTTGAAAGTTTGGAACACAATGTGCTGCAGAATCAGGCACAGACACTGCTTCACCAGAGCTTCTCATGCAAAACCAGGTTTTTATTTAACTTGAAAAGCATGACACTAACAAAAAACATCATCATCTTGTCAGCCATGGTTAGCTATAAAATAGAGTGAGGAATTGTTTGCCTATGTAAGACAAAATGTTATCTGTAAATTTGTTGGTATTCGTTCTTTTGTCCTTTCAATTTGAATCCCCATATTTACCTATGCTTTATAATATTTAAAATTCTAATTAAAAATTGCTGCTCTGGCTGGTGTGGCTCAGCATATTGAGTGCTGGCCTGAGACCCAAAGCATCACTGATTTGATTCCCAGTAAGGGCACATGCCTGAGTGGTGGGCCAAATCTCCATGAGGGGGCATGTGAGAATCAACCACCCATTGATGTTTTCTTCCTCTCCTTCTTCCTCCCTTCTTCTCTGTTTAAAAATAAAATAAATAAAATGTTGAAAAAATGCTTATACTTTCTATTTTAAGTAGTTTTGGCCAAAGTGACCTGCATCAGAAATTTTAAAATATTGAGACACACTCATTCATTCTGTGATATTAAAATGAAAAATGAAAGCAAAAACAAAACAGCGCCTACAAAAATCTCAGTTAATCAAACTCCATTTATTTGCAGTTGCCCCATTTCATATAGAAAATTTCTACCAAGCATATTGACAAAACCATGGATTGGAAGACTGTGAGCTATAGTTAACCCAGCTGTTCAACTGAACTCTTCCACTGGTCTTATGAAAGTCTCTGCCGGGGTCAGAATTTCACTTTTCTTGTTTGTAGAACAAGTGTTTGGACTAGATTATCTGTTCAGGTCTTTTTAATCTCTAAAAGTTCATAATCCTTTATTATTCTCAGCTTCCTGTTTCTTTTCCCCAGTGATGAACAGCAGGAACTATTTGTGGAGCACTCTCTACACAAAGAACTGTGGTGGGTTTCTTAATATGAAGGACCTTACTCAGTCTTACTCTTATCCTGCAAAAGAGGCATTATTTCCCCTGGCTCCAAGTGGAGAAACTGAGATGCTGAGAAATTTACATTATAAGTTTTAAATCATAAAGCTCATACACAAAAAGTGCAGACAGAACTGAAACCTAGGCCACATTCATTACCCACTTTCCTTACTGTCACCCCTTGGCTTGCAAAAGTAAATCTCAGAAAGGAAATAACATTCCAAAGCCAGCATCCCAGGATTGTTTATTTTCCTAATGTGCCTTGTTGAGAACCACCTTGCCTGGTTTCAGAAGCTGTAATCCCACCATGGCTAAGGCTGAGTGAGCTACCTTTGGGCCATAAGCCACTAGGGAGACAAAGCTTATCTCCCTGGCAGGGGCACCACCTCTGCCCCTTTTACTTCACCCTGCCTGGCCTGCAATGCATGATTGGTTAGCCAATGACAGGTAATATTCCTCAAGGGAGGGATAGCCTAAGACAGGCACAATTGTGGGAGCCCCCAGGGAAGGACTTGGGGGGACTATAGCAAAAGAGGGTGATGAACCCTTGCCCCCTGACTTTGACATAGCCTAAGGCCTCATTCTGTCTGTGAGAAGTCTTCTAATCTCTTGGCTGCCTTACTTCCCCTGCCCGTCTTAAGCCTGAAAAAATGACAGAGGGTCGTGCAGCCTTGTGCTGGAAAGGGTAGGTTCCCCAGGGTGATCAGGCTTAAGAAGGAATATATAAAATTCTGAGAAACCTGCTTTGCTAAGAATGCTCTCAATTAAATGATAAGGGTCCAAACAGAAAATGAGTTTGTTTCCCAAAGTTTTGTAGCCCTTTAGTTAACAGACCCTGAGTCAGAATAAGCCCTCGTAGTTCTTTACATGCTATCTATTGTTTGATCCTTACTGCCTGACAATGATTAATGAGTTTTACCTGTATTCCTGTGTAAAATGAACCCAATAAAAACCCATTGAGGAAAAGGCTCTTGGTCCTTCTCCTTTGAGAGAACGGCCACCTTTCCTCCCCAAGCAGATCATGTCTTGGTAGACGTATTCTCATTCGCAGCAGATGGGGGGCTCTGTGGGCAAAGCTCCCGCACAGTGCCTCAGGCAACGAATGAACTTAGGACTGAGAGTGAACTGCTGAGGAGTAGCCCTTTCCTGTAGGGGAATTCTTCCAGCAAATCCACAAGCTCAGAACGCAAACCCTATGTCCATAATCCTTCCCCAGTGAAGCAGCTCTGAGTGCTCAGTACACTACAAAGCCTGTAGGAGTAGTCTTGGTTCACTTTTGGAGGTAGATAGAAGGAAAGTAAAAATTTAGGATTATTTCAAAAATGGAAAGCCTATAGCTGGGTGAATATTTATTCCCTGGGACACCCTCTTAGGGGTTAACAGATCATTGGGATATATCAGTTGTCTGTTTTTGTCAATTTCCCTCTAACTCTCATTATTTGAGAAGGATTTTACAGTGGCTCAAAGTAGAGAAGGTGGTGGTTCAAGGAATGAAGTGTCCTGAAGACTTAGTGTTCCAAGTGAATGAATTTAGCCAGAAACATTTTTGCTGTTGTTTTAATCTGTTGTTAATTTGATTCAATGCAAAAAAATACTTATTCAATGTAAAGAAAAAAAAGTATGTTGCAAGACGTAAGTCTGATTTTACAAAAAAGAATATACATGCACCTCATTTTATTAATTATAAAATGTCATCTACTACTAGAAACATTTAATCTTATGTTTCACAAAAATAAAAATATTGCCAGTGAAATGTATTACAATTGTTTCTTATCCCTCAGCATTTTAATTTTATAATGAATGAATTTTAAAGACATTTTACACATAGATTTCATTATATATCACTCTTTTAAAAATTGTTTTATTGTTGTTCAAGTACAGTTGTCTGTATATCTGTATTTTATGTAATAAAAGTGAACATAAGTTAAATAAATGGGTTAATGGATTTCTGAAACGTGTTTATGTTCTGAGTTTGGCTCTGTTAGACCACTTTTCAATTCAAACATTGATGTTCTTGTAAGGTTTGTTTGCTTGTTTTCCCACATGACATTATCCCTTAAGCCATTAAAACATTGAATATACAGCATTTCTGAAAATAGTGTTTTACTATTGTCTCCAATATTGTCTTCCAAGCTGATAACATTCATTCCACAAACTTTGAAGAACATGTTCAAGAAATGACAATTATATCATTACTAATGCCTGGCCAACTACATTCATAATATATTCTAATTTTAGGGTGACAAGTTAAAAAACAGGGGGAGATGAAGAAAGGACTGTAGATAAATTGGCAGAGCCTTCTAAATGACAGTCTGGCATTGAGTGCCGAAAAATGTCCAGAACCCCTACTTTCTTCTAAAATCTAATTCTTCAACCTCATTCCTCATGCTTTAAACATAATCGTTCTTGATATATTTACCATCCTCTCAATTACCTTTTTTTTTTTTTTACTCTGAACCTTCACATATGCATTCTTTTGCTAGGATTTTGTCCCTCTTTTCCTTCCACTCCCAGCTCACCAATGCTTCTGTTAGCTTCCTAACATGCTTTTGTCACTAACTCTGATTGTCTTTCACTAAAGTTTCACTCTTCTCCTCAATGCCTGGTGTAGGTGCATCCCCGGTGATCCCATCCCTTTAGCCCACTAAGTGTAGTTGGCTAAGAATTTGTCTACATCCATCCCTACTCATGCATGCTTTGTGGGAAAAGGTCTTCCTGCTTAGTTGCCATCACATACAAATTGCCTACACAATGGCACACATGTATTAGGCTCCCCAAATACATTTATTAATGACTTTTGGTAATTTAAAATTTTTTGTTTTAAATATATGTTAAATAAGTAGATAAAAATAACAAATATAAGAATCAGTAATATGATACATAGTACAAATAAATAATACACAGTAAATGATTTATGTATGTATATAAAAATACAGACTATAGCAACAAATGAGTTCCCAGTCACTCTCTGCTCCCTGTCTACTCCAGACATATATTGCAGAGGCTCTCTATTTGACCAATACTGTTTGCAGATCATATCATGGTTGCTTCCTCACTCATAGTTTTTGTCACTTTTCATGATGTAAACATTACCATCATGGCAGATTTCAAGTTTCTGGTGGTTTAACAACTGACTTGTTAAATTACAGATTATTAAACAGAGACAAAAATCCACTGATTCCTAAGGCAGATATCTCAGTGTTTTCTTTTTTCTTGTTTCTTGCTCACAATGTTTGATAGTTGTAGCATTATTTTTTGTTTTTTTTTTTCCTATTGTTTACCATTATGGCTTTTAAAAATATCCTTATACTGTTATCTTTAGTTTTAGTCAGTTAAGTCACCATTTTCCATCACTAACTTGATACTGTTTCAATGACAGAAAAGGTGATATCCTGCCTTGCTTTCCACCAGGAACTTTATTTTATTATTTTATTTTATTTTATTGTGCTTCAAGCAGAGTTGTCTGCATTTTCTCCCCACCAATCCCTCCCATCACAGCCATCCTCACCTCCCTCTCTTGCTTCCACCCTCCTTGGTTTTGTCCATGTGTCCTTTATAGTTGTTCTTTAAAACCTACCCCCCATTTACTCCATGATCTCCTCCCACTTCTCCTCTGGTTACTGTCAGATTGTTCTTAATTTCAATGTCTCTGGTTATATTTTGTTTGCTTGTTTCTTTTCTTGAATAGGTTCAACTTAAAGTTGGCATCATTTGGTATTTGTCTTTCACTGCCTGGCTCATTTCACTTAGCATCTCTGGTTCAATCATGCTGTCCCAAATGGCAGGAGCTCCTTCTTTATTTCTGCTGCATAGTATTCCATTTTTTAAGTGTACCATAGTTTTTTTTATCCATTTATTTACTGATGGCCACTTAGGTTACTAACCTAATAGCATTTAGCTATTGTGAATTGTGCTACTATGAACATTTGGATGCATAGGTTCCTATGGATTGGTGTTTTGACAAAGGGGACAGAAGCATAAAATTGAGTAAAAATAGCCTCTTCAACAAATGGTTTTGGGAGATCTGGACAGCTACATGCAAGAAAATGAAACTTGAACACCAACTTAATGACATACACAAAAATAAATTCATGGTGGATAAAAGACTTAAATATAAGTTGCAACACCATAAAAGTCCTAGAGGGAAACACAGGCAGGAAAATCTCAGATATTCCATGCAGCAATATTTTTACCAATGTGTCTTTTAGAGCAAGAGACATAAAGGAAAAGAATAAACAAATGAGATCTCATCAAAATAAAAAGCTTCTGCACAGCTAAAAATCAACATTAAAATGAAGAGAGAACCAACTATATGGGAAAACATATTTGCCAATGATACCTTGGACAAAGGTTTGATCTCCAAAATATATAAAGAACACACATGACTCAACTCCAGGAAGAAAAATAACCCAAGTTAAAAAAATTGACAAAAGAGCCCTGGCTGGTGTAGCTCAGTGGATTGAGCATGGGCTGCGAACCAAAGCATCGCAGGTTCGATTCCCAGTCAGGGCACATGCCTGGGTTGCTGGCCACGGTCCCCAGCAACTGCACATTGATGTTTCTCTCTCTCTCTCTTTCTCCCTCCCTTCCCTCTCTAAAAAAATAAATAAATAAAATCTTTTAAAAAAATTGGCAAAAGACGTGAAAAGACACTTCTCCAAGGAGGACCTACAGAAGGCTCAGAGACATATGAAAGGATGCTCAGCACCACTAGCAATCAGAGAGATGAAAATTAAAACCACAATTAGACACCACATCACACTGGTGAGAATGGCCATCATAAACATATCAAAACACAAGTGATGGAGAGGATGGGGAAAAAAGGAACCCTATTTATTACACTGTTGGTGGGAATGCAGCCTGGTACAGCCACTGTGGAAAACAGTATAGAATTTCTTCAGAAAACTAAAAATGGACTTTGGGTCAAAAGATGGTGGAGTCCAGCACACAGGTGGAATACCTAGCTGATATTCTGAGGAACAGAGTGAACAGCCAATGGTATCCCAGCATATATGAAGGTTGAAGTTCAAAATTGTAGAGGACATTGAAAAATAGATGGTAAGGAGATTGCTCTGGGGTGATAAGGTCCCTGGGACCAGTATGGGGACCAGGGTTGATGTAGTCCCAAGTCTGGTGCCTGCTGGTCCTGCTGCAGGATTCTTGGAAGACAGGCAAATCAACAGCTCCCACCCCTGCAAAACAGGGAAGATAGAGCAGCACCAGGATTGACCTGTATGCTTGAAGTCATGGGGGAGAATAAAGACAAAGTGGCAGACACACAGGGGTGGCATTCACCTGCTGAGACTGTGGATTCTGGCTGGGTCATTACCAGAGAAATTGGGGAGCCAGGTGACACCTGGAGAAGGGAAAAAAGTTGGACCATGATAGACCATGACCCAGATAGTCTCCGGTCTGTTTGGAAAGTTGGGCTGTGTAACAGGCTGGGTTCTTGTTAGCGGCATGCTAAAAAAAAAAAAAAGAAAGTTAAAAAAAAAGGCTCTTGGTGGCTGTTTAGGGAAATCTCCCACAACAGCCACCCCCACCTCACCAGCCAGAGACACAATCTCAGCTGCACCCCTGCCACCACAGTGGCTGAGGCCTTAAGATGCACTGTGCACCTGCTCCCACCAACACAGAGAAGCATATCCATACCTGCCATGACCACAACTATGCGCCTGCCCCTACCGCTACAGCTGTGGCAGCCTCCCCACCCCATAAGGCTGGATTGGCTTACTAAGAGAAAGGAGGAGGCACCACCCCCATAGAAGAGCAGCAGGGCTCAGGGAGTTAGCAGTACCTGGAAAGATTTAACTCAGTGGGGGAGCTGAAGTATCCTGAAGAGACTTTGAGAGTGCCTAGCACCTAAGAAAGCAGAGCTAAAAGGTGGCATGTGAGTTGCTTCTAATTGGTTCACTTCAAGGACAGCTCTACTGGTGGATTGAAGGCACTGACCTGCTGCAGACAGGCAGTGGGGGCCCAGCAGCAAACTGAGGAAATGGGCTGGAGGCTGGGCAACTGTGAAAGGTGTGACCCAGATGTGGCCCCCATCATCGCAAAACCATAAGAAGGGAGAAAAGCAAAACCCAGCCCCTTTAGCCTGCTGCACCCAGAAAGATCAACAGAACTTGCTTAGCTGGTTTAAACTCAGCAGGAGGCATTTCTTTCTTTCTTTCTTTTCTTCTCCCCCCTCCCCAAGTGACACAATAGGACCTGGAGCTGTGAAAGGACTACAGTCAGACCCAAAGAAGGATCACAAGGCTAATCCTAAAAACTGAGAAATTAAGACAAATTTCATTTTGTTATTCCAGAGAACTTGCACGCTATTGTTCATTTGTACTATTATATTTTTTTCATTATTTTCACTTCTTTTATTTTATTAGTATATTTTTAATTTTTCTTCTTTCTGTTTAACTTTGTTTTATTTACTTGCTAATTGCATTGTTTGATTGGTTTTCCTTGTTCTCTCTTTCGTAGTGTATTTTTAAGTTTCCTACTTTCACTTCACTTGTGTTACAATAACACACTAGGTTGTGTATGCCCTATTCTTGTTATTCAGATCATATAAATTCTGTCATATGATAGTTGTTCCAATATTATTGTAAATAATTATTATTCCATACAATTGTAAATACTACGCAGCACCCTTCCCAGATCTTACCTCATTTCACTGTCTTCGAGAACTTTATTACTGTTGTGGTTAACTCTAGTTTCTCACATACTACACCTATTTTCTATCCTTTACTCTCACTATATGTTATAAACTGACCTCCCACAAACTCACTGTTTTCTGAATTCAATTCACAATCCTTCCCCTCTCTAACAAGAGTCTTATCTACTTTCCACTTTTTCTAAAAAGTGGCTAGTTGGGTGAAACATCAGGGTTAACACTATACTTATCCAAAAGATCCACTATGTCTTCTCTATGGCTTGATACATTAAATCCCACAGAATATACCCTTGTTGTCTTAATAAATATTGCCTTTCCCCTCCAACTGATCACATAAAAGAGTAGGTGGGAGCTGTGAACACCAGTATACCTGCTAGAAGAGAGAAGCCATCAACACAGGAAGCACCAACAAATAATAAAGGAAGATGGTGAAGCAAGTAAGTGGAAGCCACACTAATCTTTACCCAGGACCAATCTGAAATTACAACTAAATGGTGGAGAAATTACTCAGATCAAACAACTATACAATAGCCAGAGAGAAGCCTCAAAACATATTACAGATAGAATAATGAGCTTCAACACAATCTGTCAGCACATGCACCACAGCATACAAGATGTGGTGGGCAGAGTGTGACCCACTGTTAAACAGCTGTAGGGAAGGACCCACCAAAGAAAGACCCAACAACAATAAAAACCCAAACATATCCAGAGAGCCACATAAATGCCAGCCAAAGAGCAACAACTTTAGGAGATCAAAGAGACTGCACCACAGAATCTTAGAGGTTTCCTACCATAGAAATTCAAGTCACAAACCCAAGGAGTCAAAATTAATCAATTTAAGAAGCAGAATATAAGAAGAAGAGTCTCACAAACAATGGGAAGATGAAGAAACAAACTCAAAACAAGAGAAAATGAGGGAGCCTCAGAGAAAAATGCTAAATGAAAGATAAGAAAGTCAACTACCACATATTGAGTTAAAACCAATGGTTATAAGGAAGCTTAGTGAGCTCACAGAGAATCACTGAAAACTGCACAGAAACTGCAATGAACTAAATGCAAACTATATGAACATGAAAAAGGAAATAGAAACTATCAACAAGGGCCAATAGAAAATGAAGAATACAATTTCTTAATTGAAGAACTCAGTAGAAAAAATCATAAGCAGACTGGATGAATGAAAGGATCAAATCAACTAGCAGGAGGACAAGGGAAAAAAAACAACAACCAAAAAGAGCAACAAAAGGAAAAGAGGCTCAGAAAGAATGAAGAAGTGTTAAGGGAAATGCAGGAAAACATAAAACATAATAATATCTGTGTAATAGGGGTACCACAAAGAGAGGAAGAGCAAGGAATAGAAAACCTGTTTGAAAAAGTAATGATGGAAACTTCCCTAATTTGATGAGAAAAAAATCACACAAATCCAGTTAACTAAGAGAGTCCCAATTAAGAGGAACACAAAGAGGCCAACACACATCATAATTAAAATGGAAAAAATTCCAAGACAAAGAGAGAATCTTAAATGCAAGAAAGGACAAACAGGAAGTAACATACAAGAGAGCCCCAATAAGATTAATAGCTAACTTCTCAATGGAAATACTCCAAGCCAGAAGAGAAATGGGAATGGATATTCCAAGTAATGAAAAACAAAGGCCTGCACACAAGACTGCTCCAACCAGAAAGACTCGCAATTAAAATGAAAGGCCAAATAAGGGGATTCCCAGACAAACGAAGCCTCAAAGAATACACCTCCACCAAACCAACTCTGTAAGAGATGCTAAAGGTCTGCTTTAAGAAAAGAGGTGGGAGGGGGGGAAGAAACAGTGAGAGAGAGAGGAACATAGGTACAAAGGGGGAAAAAGGAAATGAATAAGTACCTATCAAAAATAACCTTAAACCTGAAATGTATTAAATGCTCCAATCAAAGACATAGAATAGCTGAATAGATAAGAAATGACCCACAAATATGATGCTTACAAGGGACCCACCTCAGAACAAAAGACGAACACAGACTGAAAGTGAAGGACTAGAAACAAATATTTCAAGCAAATGAACAGGGAAAAAATCTAGGGTAGCAATACTTGTATCAGACAAAACAGATTTCAAAACAATGGCTATAAAAAGAGACCCAAAGGTCACATTATAATACTCAAAGGAAGAATCCATCAAGAAAAAATAAATTTTGTAAATATGTATTCAGCCACCACAGAAGCACCCAAATATATAAGAAAAATCTTGGAGGAATTCAAGAAAGATAGTGACAACAACACCATTATATTAGAGATTTTAACACCCCACTGTCTAAAATGAATAGAACTTCCAAAGAGTACATCAATATAGATAATGTGCTACTGAACAATATCCTAGATGAAATGGACTTAACTGATATTTATAGAGAGCTTCATCCAAAAGAAAAAAAAACACATTCTTTACAATGCACATGGAACATTTTCAAAGATAGACCACATGGTAGGATATGAAACAAATCTTTAAAAATTCAGAAAATTGAAATTATATTAATAATTTTCTCTGACCACAAGGGAATGACATGAGAAACCATCCTCAACAACAACAAAAAAAACCCTCAAAAACACTCAAACTCACATAGATTGAATAGCATGCTATTGAACCAAGAATGGGACAAGAATGATATCAAGGAAAAAATCAAAAAGTTCCTGGAAACAAGTGAAAATAAACTCACAACAACCCAAAACTTATGGGAATAGCGAAGGCAGTCCTGAGAGGTAAGTTCATAGCAATACAGGCCTACCTAAAAAAGATAGAAATATTTCGAATAAACCACCTAATCCTACACCTACAAGAACTGGAGGAACAACAACAAAGACAGCCCAGAGCAAGTAGAAGGAAGGAAATAACCAAGATCAGAGCAGACTTCAAAGGGACTTTACATTAGGACAGACACTTGCACTTTATAAATTTCTAATTTGGAGATTATTAGGAGAGTTCAACAAAAAGCATTTTGAATGATTTACTTGACCACCTAGGTAGACATATTTTGGTTTGTTTTGTTCTAGCTTGCAGCTGCTTAGTTTATATTTTTTTCTCAATTTGCTGAGGTGTAACATTCACACCAAAAAGATACAAACTGTCAGTGTGCAGTTTAAAACTCCTTCCAAATGAACACACCTGTGTAACCTACACCCAGTTGAAGACAGGGACATAAGCACACCTGAAGCTGCCCTTTTCTCCTTCCGAGACACTCCCCACACTCCAAGCTACAACTGTTCTGACTTCTAAGCATTGTGGGTTAATTTTGGTTGTCTAGAACTTAATATAAAAGGAAACATATAAAATATAATTTTGGTGGTCTGATTGCTTTCAAATTAGGAATAATATTGAAAAGTAACTCAATATTACTTTTGTGAGAATCATCATATTCTTGTTTATAATTATAATTAATTTATATAGTGTTCTACTGTATCAGTGCATATCTTTATTCAACTACTGTTGGATATTTGGGTTGCTTCAGTTTGAAATTTGTTATGGGCTTGATTTTGTCCCCCAAGATTCATATATTAAGTTCCTAACCTCCAGAATCTCATAATGTGATTGTATTTGAAGTTAGGACCTTTAAAGAGAATATTAATGTAAAATAAGGTCATTAGGGTGGACCCTAATTCAATATAACTGACCTCTTTGTATGGGGTCACAGACCTGCAATATAAACACTCCTGTGTTTATATGAGGACACAGACACATAGAGGCAGAAGACCAAGTGAGGATGCAGGGAGAAGCCAGCCATCTACAAGCCAAGGAGAGAGGTATCAAAAGAAACAAATCCTGCCTCACCTTCATCTTGGACTTCTAGTCTCCAGAATTAGGACAAAATAAAATTCTGTTGTTTAAGCAACTCAGTGTATGGTACTTTATTATGGCAACCCCAGCAAACAGATAGAGATATATTAAATGTAACACTGCTATGAACAGTTTGTATGTTGTTGTTGTTTTTTTTTTCTGTGAGCATTTGTACAGATTTCTGCTAGAAATATTCTCACAACACAACTGCTATGTTCTGGAGTCTGTGTATGATCATCATAAGTAAATATCATTAAAGAGGTTTTGAAAGTGGTTGCATTGATTTACGTTCTCCCTGCAATGTGTAAGAGTTCTCATGGGTCCTTCCAATTTACTATTTAGCTTTGAGCCTCCCTCTACCTGAAACCTAGACCTTTGTCCTTTATTCTGACACCCTCCTCTATACTCCCTCATTGATCAGTGTTCTTACAACTTCTTCTGTAAGAAGTTATCTTACTCAAACTTGCTCTGATTGTATAAGTGCAGACTTTCCCCTTTCTTTGATTCACTAATTGCCTTCCTCCTAGGATGACTTTTTTCCCTTTCATAAAAGCTTATCTTGGCTTCAGCTAGGTAACAGTAGGTAACTATGAATTAATCAGACAAACTGTTCATTGTAAATGGAGTAGGTTCCTTAGATGTTTATGGTTATATCCTTGGGTAATAGTCACATCCTGTTAAGTGTTAGAAATACTGGGCAATCAGACAAGAGACTATCCATCAAGAGCTTTTTTTGCATTTCTCACAGTCATGATCAATACACAGCTGACTGTCCTTTGCAAGAGGTCAATTCTGGACATGGAAAGCAAGTTTATATGTTTTTCACTCTCTCAGGTCTGAATTTCCTGTTAACATTAATGGACACATTCATTTTCATGTTTGTTTTATTTTGCTTCATGCTAACATTTATTCAAATGTGCAACAAACTTAAGAAAGAGTGTAATGCCATTAACACCACCAATTAAAAAAAAAAAACTAATCACAGCAGGGCAATTTTGCTCATATACCTTACAATTCAAGGCAATTTTGATCACAAACATGTGAGAGTTGATCTTTGGGAAAAAGAAAAGTATATAAGGGAAGAAGATAGCTTCCCTTAAAAGCCTATTGCCTCTGGGAACAGTTTACTTGATGAAAGACTTAGAAACTATAGAACAGTAATCTACTGTGCAAAACTCAGACAAAACTGCTGGAAGAGCTACTTAAGGCAGAGGACAGAAGATGGGAAACTAACACTGATGTAGCCCTGCATGTAAAGTGCATGGCAACATGCTTTGCAGGTACCACCCTTTACCTTTCACATGAATCTATTCATTGGCAGCCTCGGTTCACTCAAGAGTATGTCAAAGTTCAGTATAGTAAAATAACTTGTCCAAAATTACACATCCCTTTAGCTGTGGACTGGGGTTTGAACCCAAGCCTGTCTTTCTCTAAAATTCACATCTTTTTCACTCTAAACATTCACTGGTATTGAAAAGACAAGTAAATAGCCACAAAAAATATGACACTAGTCAAAGAAAATGAATGCAAAATGGTTTATTTTGGTTTAAAAATACACAATTGTATAAATGCAGGAAGGGTAAGATTTTTTAACCTTTTTTATAATGAATGCAATGAACCTGCAATATCATGGAAAATAACTGACAATATTTGTAGTCAATAAAATACAACCTTTCAGTAGAAAATTAGACCTTTTTGATTATCGTTCAAGTACAATTGTCTCCATTTGACACCCAACAAGAAGGGTAAAGTGGCCCCACCAATCACCACCTCCCACAGTCAATCCTCAACCACCAATATTTTTGTCCGTGGGTCCTTTATACACATGCATGAACCTTTCTCCTTTATTCCCCTTTTGTCTCCCTCACCACTCAGCTCTAGTTACTGTCAGATTGTTCTTTATATCAATGTCTGTGGTTATATTTTGTTTGCTTGATTTGTTTATTATGTTCCATTTCTGGTGAGATCATATGTTGTCTTTCACTACCTGGCTTATTTCATTTAGCATAATGTTCTCCTGATCCGTCCATGCTGTCATGGAGGGTAGGAGCCCCTTCTTTCTTTCTTCTGTGTAGTATTCTATTGTGTAAATGTGCCACAGTATTTTGATCCACTCATTGACTGATGGACACTTAGGTTGCTTCCAGTACTTGGCTATTGTGAATGGTACTGCTATGAACACTGGGTGAACATGTTCTTTCCAATTGGTGTTTCAGGATTCCAAGGATATAATCCCCAGCAGTGTAATTGCTGGGTCAAAAGGCAATTCCATTCTGAGTTTTCTGGAGACATTCCATACTGTTTTCCACAGTCATTGTAACAGTCTGCATTCCAATAAACAGTGTACTCAGGTTACCTTTTCTCCAAAACCTCTCCAACACTTGTTTGTTGATTTGTTTATAATGACCATTCTCACAAGCGTGAAGTGGTATCTCACCAGCGTGAAGTGGTATCTCATTGAGGTTTTACCTTGTATCTCTATGATGGCTAGCGATGCAGAGCATTCCTTCATATATCTCTGAGCCCTCTGTATGTCCTCCTTGGACAAGTGTCTGTTCATGTCCTTTTCCCATTTTTAAATTGGGTTATTAGTCTTCATGGAGTAAAGTCTTGTGTTTCTTTAAATATTATGGAGATCAAACTCTGGTCTGAGGTATTATTTGCAAATATAGTTTCCCATATGGTTGGTACCCTTTTCATTTTGCTAATTTTTTTAGCCATGCAGGAGGGTTTTTTTTTTAATTTTTTATTTTTATTTTGATTAACTACCATGTGTTTATTCTTTCCTTTATGCCCCTTGCTCTAGGGGATATATTGGTGAAAACATTGCTACATTGAATATTTGAAATTTTTCTGCCTATATTCTACTCTAGGACCTTTATGGTGTCGTGACTTATATTTAAGTCTTTTATTCATCTTGAGTTTATCTTTGTGTATAGTGTAAGTTGATGGTTAAATTTCATTTTTTTTTCCATATTGCTGTCCAGATCTCCCAACACTGATTGTTGAACAGGTTATTTTTCCTCCATTTTATACTTTAATTCCCTAATAGTTTTATGCTTTAATAGTTTGTACAAACTATTTCAAACTATTTTTTTGGAATAGTTTGTTGAATATTAATTGACCATAGAGACTTAGGTTTATTTCTGGGCTCTCTATTCTCTTCTATTCTTAGATTGTTTTCATTATCATGACCTTGTAATATAGTTTGATATCAGGTATTGTGGTACATCCTACTTTGTTCTTCTTTCTCAAAATTGCTGCGACTACTGATTTAGGGTCATTTATGGTTCCATACAAAATTTTGAAATGTTTGTTTTGTCTCTGTGAAATATGTCATCGGTAATTTAATAGGGATTGGGTTGAACCTATAAATTGTTTTGGATACTATAAACTATTTCAGGATGTTAATTTTTGCATTCCATGAATATGGTATACACTTCCATTTCTTTGTGTCTTTCTTAATTTCTTTCTGCAGTGTTGTGTAGTTTTCTAAGTACAGGTCTTTTACTTCCTTGGTTAGGTTAATTCGTAGGCACTTTATTTATCTTGTCACTATATCAAATGGTATTTGTTTCCTGATTCCTGTTTCTGATATTTCATTGTTGGTGTATAAAATTCCTTCAATTTCTAAATATTGGCTTTGAATCCCATTGTTTTGCCAAATTCACCTATTAGTTCAAGTATGTTTTTAATGGAGTCTATAGGGTTTTCCATGTACAGTATCATGTCGTCTACAAACAATGATAGTTTTTCTTCCTCCTTTCCAATTTGTATGCATTTTGTTTCTTTTTCTTGTCTGATTGCTGTGGCAAGGTATTTCACTACTATGTTGAATAGAACTGATTAAAGCAGACATGCTTGTCCTGTTCCTGATCTTAATGGAACAGCTTTTAGCTTTTTTCCCTTTGAGTGTGATGTTGGCTGTAGATTTCTTGCATATGGTCTTTATTTTGTTGAGGTATGCTTCCTCTATTCAAACTTGACTGAATATTTCTATCAGAAATGGGTACTGTACCTAATCAAATGTTTTTCCACAACTATTGATATGATCATGTGATTTCTGTCTTCCTTTTTGTTTATGTCAGGCATTATGTTTATTGATTTGCAAATATTGTACCATCCTTGCATCTCTGGGATGAATCCCACTTGGTCACACTGTATGATCTTTTTGACGCATGGCTGGATATGGATTTTCAATGTTTTGTTGAGAATTTTAGCATCTATGTTCATCAGTAATATTGGCCTGAAGTTTTCTTTGTTGTGCCTTTATGTGGCTTTGGATTAGGATGATGCTGGTTTCATAAAAAATGTTTGGGAGTCTTCCATCTTCTTGGATCATTAGGAATAGTCTGTAAAACATAGGGGTTAGCTCTTCCTTAAATGCTTTGTAGAATTCACCTGTGAGGCCATCCAGTCCAGGACTTTTGTGTGTCAGGAGTTTTTTTTTATTACATCTTCAATATTGTCAGCTGTTATTTATTTATTCAGTGTTCTGCTTTTTCATTCAGTTTTGGAAGATTATATTTTTCTAGAAATTTGTCCATTTCACCTTGGTTTTCAAATATCTTTTTAAAAAGATTTTATTTATTTATTTTAAGAGAGGGAAGGGAGGGAGAAAGAGAGAGAAAGGGAAACATACATGTGCGGTTGCTGGGGGCTGTGGCCTGCAACCCAGGCACGTACTCTGGCTGGGAATTGAACCTGCAATGCTTTGGTTCGCAGCCTGCACTCAATCCACTGAGCCATGCCAGGCAGGGTTCGGTTTTTAAATATCTTGGTCTATAGTTCTTTGTAATAATATCTTGCAATCTTTTGTATTTGTGTGATATCAATTGTAATTTCTCCCTTTTCATTGCAAATTGTGGGTATTTGGGTGCTCTCTTTTTTTCTTGATGAGTCTGCTTAAAGGCTTTTCAATTTTCTTTATCTCCTCAAAGAACAAGCTCTTGGATTCTTTGATCCTTAGAATTGTGTTTTTAGTATCTATGTCACTTAATTCCATTTTGATCTTCATTATTTCTTTCCTTCTACTTGCTCTGGGCTGTCTTTGTTTTCGTTCCTCCAGTTCTTGTAGATGTAGGTTTAGGTTGTTTGTTTGAAAATTTTCTATCTTTTTTAGGTAGGCCTGTATTGCTATGATCTTACCTCTCAGGACTGCCTTCACTATGTCCCATAAGTTTTGCATTGTTGTGAGTTCATTTTCATTTGCTTCCAGGAATGTTTTTGTTTCTTCCTTCATCCAATTCTTGACCCATTCATTGTTTAATAGCATGCTAATCAATCTTCATGAGTTTGAGCATTTTTGAGTTTTTTCCTTGAAATTGGTTTTTTTTCAGTCACTTATTGTCAGAAAAAGTTCGATATAATTTTAATTTTCTTGAATTTGTTCATGATTGTTTTATGTCCTATCATGTGGTATATCTTTGAAAATATTCCATGTTCTTTCGACTGTTGGTGAAATGCAGACTGGTGCAGCCACTGTGGAAAATAGTATGGAATTTCCTCAGAAAACTAAAAATGGAACTGCCTTTTGACCTGGCAATTCCACTGCTGCTATTTTATCCTAAGAACCCTTAAATACCAATCCATAAAAACCTGTGAACCCCAATGTTCATAGCAGAACAATTCACACTAGTCAAGTGCTGGAAGCAACCTAAGTGCCCATCAGTAAATGAATGGATAAAAAGCACATGGTACATTTACACAATGGAGTACTATGCAGCAGACAGAGAGAAGCTCCTACCCTTTGCAACAGCTTGGGTGGAACTGGAGAGCATTATGCTAAGTGAAATAAGCCAGGTGGTGAAAGACAAATACCATATGATCTCACCTTTAAGTGGAACCTAAACAACGAAACAAACAAGCAAGCAAATTATAAGCAGAGACATTGAAATTGAAAACAATCTGACATTAACCAGAGGGGAAGTGGAAAGGGATTTGGGGTGGGCAAAGGGAGAAGGGTTTTCAGGAAAAACTATAAAGGATACATGTATAAAACCAAGGGGCTGTGGAAGCAGGGGAAGGGGGTGGGGATGGCTGTGGTGGGTGTGTGGTGGTGGGTGGTAAATGCAGACGACTGTATTTGAACAATAATAAAATAATTTTAAAAAATAAAAAGAAAAATTGTTCTATGTTCATTTGAAGAGAATGCTTAGTTTGCTTCTTTGGATGAAAGCCCCTATGAGTGAAGTTCTTTTGATGCAGGAGATTGTTCAATGCCACAATATCTTTGTTGATATTTCATTTGGGAAATGTTTTCATTTTTGACAGTGGGATGTTAAGTTACCCTACTATAATTATGTTGATGTCAATATCTTACTTGAAGTCCTGGAAGATTTTTCTTATTTATTTGGGTGCTCCTATGTTGGGTTCATATATGTTTATATGTTTATATTTTCTTGATGGATTGTTTCTTTGGTTATTAGGAAAAGTCATTCTGGGCCTGTTTTCATCACCCTTGTTTTGAAGTCTATTTTGTGTGATTTGAATATTGCTATCCCAGCTTTTCTTTTCTGTTAATTTGCTTGGAATGTTTTTTTCCAGCCCTTCACTTTCAGTGCTTGTCGACCTTTTGTTCTGAGCTGGGTCTCTTGTAGCAGCATATGTGTGGGTGATGTTTTCTTATCCATTTAGCTACTCTATGTCTTTTGATTGGAGCATTTAATCCTTTAACATTTAAGGTTATTATTGATAGGTATTTGTTCATTTTCCCCCTTTTTTCCTGTGTTCCTTTCTCTTTCACTCCTTTCCTTTATCTTCTTATAACAGTCCCTTTAGTAAATCTTATAGGGCTGGTTTGGTGAATATGTTTTCCCTCAGCCTCTTTTGTCAGAGAAAATCCATATTTTGCCTTCCTCTTTAATTGGGGCCTCACTAGGTAGAATAATCTTGGCTGCAGACCTTTGTTTTTTATTAGTTGGTATATCTCTTGCCATTGTCTCCTGAATTGGAATGTTTCTGTTGAGATATCAGCTGCCAGCCTTACCACAACACTTTGTATGTTAGTTTTTATTTCTCCCTTGCTGCTTTTAAAGTTCCCTTTTTGCCTCTAATACTTGGCATTTTAATTATGATATTTCTTTGATTTTACCTCTTTGGACTCATCTTGATTGAGACTCTCTGTGCTTTCTGAACTTGCATGTTTTTTTTCCCTCTCCAGGTTCTAAAAGGTTTCTATCATTATTTTTTCAAACAGGGTTTTTATCCCTTGTTCCTTTTCTTCTCCTCCTGGTATTCCTATTATTCAAATGTTATCGAATTTCATGTTATCTTGGAGTTCCCTTAAGCTATCTTCATATTTTTTTAGTCTTTTTTTGTGCAGATGCTCTATCTGTGTGTTTTCTTCCACTTTGTCTTCCAGCTCACTAATTTGGCCCTCTGCTTCATCCAGTCTGCTTGTAATTCCTTCTAGTATATTTTTTATTCCCAAAATTTTATTGTTAATTTCTTCCTGGTTTTTGTTTATAGTTTCTATTTCCTTTTTTATACTGTTGTCATTCTCACTCAGTTCCTTGTAATTGTCTGTGTTCCTTGAGCATCTTTATAACCATTATTTTAAATTCTGTACTTAATAGTTTACCTCCAATTCATTAGCTCTTTTAGTGAGTAGTCTTCCATTCCTTTTGATTGCAGGTTCTGTTTTTGTCTCTCCATTTTAGGCAACTCTGTTTTTTTCTGCACTTCCTGATCTTTCACTTTGATGGCTGTCTTTGTAGAGGGAATTTCTATGGTAATAATTCTATTGGATTCAGTGGTGTGGTCTTTTCGATCTTCTTGTCTGTATGCTCTGTTTGCCCTTTCTTCTGTTTGTGTGGGCTCTCTTGTTGTACTTTGGTTTTTCCCTGTTGGTGGTCCCTTTATTGGTGGCTTCTCTCTTCCAGTGGGTATACTGATATTCACAGCTCCCACCAATTCTTATATGTGATCAGTGGCAGGGGTTAAGCAAAATGGATTAAAACAGTGAGAGAACATTCTGTGGGATTTAAAGTACCAGCAAGTAGAGAAGAGATAGGAGATCTTTTGGATAAGTATAGCATTACCCATGATATTTCACCCAACTAGCCAGTTTTTATAAAGAGTGAAAGAGAGATAAGACTCTTATTAGAGGGGAGGAGGATTGCAAGCTGAATTCAGAAAACAGCACTTGGTGCAAGGTTAGATGTTGAGATACAGTGGAAGTAAAGGATAGAAAGTAGGTATAGTGTGAGAGTGAATAGAGATGACCACAACAATAATCATGCTCAGGAATAAAGTGAAGTGGGCTAAGATCAGGGAGGAGTACTGTGTAGTATTTACAGTTGTATGGAACAACAGTTTTTTTTTTTACAATAGTACTGGAAAAACAATAATATTACAAGAAATGCATGATTTAGATAACAAGAATAGAAAGTACACAATCAAGTGTTACTGGAACACGAGTGAAGTGAAAAGAAGGAAAGTTAAAATACAATGTAAAAGAGAGAACAAGGAAAACCAGTCAAATAATGCAATTAAGCAGAAATAAAAGGAATAAAAATAAACAGAAAGAAGAGAAATAAAACAATATTAATAAAATAAAATAAGTAAAATAATGAAAAATAATAATAGTACAAATAAACAATAACACGCCAGTACTATAGGATAGCAAAGTGAAATTTGTCTCAGTTTCTAAGTTTTCGAGGTTAGCCTTGTTCTTCCCACTTGGATCTGTCTCTGGACCATTCACAACTCCATCTCTTATTGTCTCACTTGGGGGAATAAAAAAAGAAAGAAGAGAGAGAAAGAAAAGAAAAAAATATAGCCTGCTGCTGACTTTAAACCTGTACAGTAAGTTCTGCTGGTCTTCCTAGATGCCACTGGAAGAGGGGTCTGGGCTTCACTTTCTCCCTTCTTAAGGTTTTGTGAGGATGGGGGCCAGGTCTGACCCAAAATATTCACAGTTGCTCAGCCTCCAGTCCAGGTTCACTGTGAGCTGCTGGGCCCCCACTGTCCATCCACACCAGCCCTGCTCCTTTAATCCACCAGTCACACCAAGGTTCATGTGGTGTGCCTCCTCCTTGCTCTTTTTGAGCTCACCATGGCCTGAGCCCACTGCTGGCAAGCAGCGCCAGTCAGCACCTGAGTGAGCAGTGTGAGTCAAGCTCAGGTGCATTGCTCAAATGGCACCTTTAGTAGCCAGAATCAGCCACAGGGCAAGCTGCACCAGTCAGCCTCCAGATGAGTGGCTTGACTCATCTTCTGGGCTTGCAGCCAGAGTCAGGTTTAGGCAAGCAGATTGAATCAACCTCAGGGTTGAATAATTCCTGAGGCCTAGAGGCTGCCTGTCCCACCCCAGCAGCAGAGGTCAAGTGCTCAGGCCCACAGCCCCAGGATGCAGCAAGGCTGACCCTGCCGCCCAGAGGTACCTCCTACCTGACCCTGCACCCGGAGCACTGCAGAGCCAACTGGCTGTTTAGGAGGAAGGTAAAGAAGCCTCCACAAAGGAGAGCTACAGGCCTCAGGGAATCAGTGATCCCCAGAAAAGCTTAACTCAGTGGGGGGTTGAACCACACTGAAAGGGCATGGAGAGTCCCTAGTGTCAAGGACACCAAAGAGAAAAGGTGGTGTGTGAGTTGTCCCTAATTGCTGAACCTCATGGAGGGTGCAACTGTTGGACTGAAGGCAAAGGCTTGATGCAGAAGGGCAGTTGTGGTGCAGCGATGAATTGAGGAACCTAAGCTGGAGGCTGGGCAACTGCAAAGTGTGTGGCTCAGGAAGGGACAAAAGTGAAACAAATCCCTCCTCAGCCATCTGCAGCCAGGAAGACCAACAGAATTGGCTTTGGTGGTTTAAAGCCAGCAGAAGGCTTTTTATTTAATTATTTCTTCCTTTCTTCCCTTCTTTCTTTTTTTATTCCTTCTTCCTTCCTTCTTTCCTTTAGTTTTTTTTCTCTTTCATTTTTTAATTCTTCACCATTCTTCCTCTTTTTTTTAAAATCCCCACATGGGAGACAATAAAACCTGGAGCAGTGAAAAGACCAGAATTAGACCCAAAGAGGGGTTATCCTGTGGCAGGCAACCCCCACGTTAGGCTACTTTGTACTTTATAACTTCCTTGTTAGGACCCCGCGCTTTGCTCCTTTGTCTCCCATATAAGGTAGTCAGACCTAACTTCTGCATTTAGCTTTTGTAACCTTGCTTTGCCACGTAGGCAGGGGGCCCGAGGCTATTTAAACCCCAGAAAGTTAGAGATCGGGGCCCAGGATTTGGGTTCTTCTTCTGAGCATGCACGTAATAAAGAATCGTGCTCCACCATCTCTCCTGCGTGTGAGTAATTTTCTGCAACATTTTGGTTCCCTGACCGGGAAGTCACTCATGCGAGCAAGCATTTTGCCTCCAGTGAAGATGGCTGGGACTTGGACGGGGAGCTCTACTTAGGGGAGGGAGCAGCTGCCTCGCGTGATTCCGGGCCCCCTGAAGCGGAGGCTCTCCTGCCACATCCCCAGCCATTCCCAGACTCGGCAGAAGGAGAGGGATGAACCACGAATAGACAGGTGCCAAACCTGAATCAGTAAGTGCTGGACCTGCCTGATCCTGGACCGAGGGTTTGATCAGCCTTAACTCGGTCAACCTGTATGTCCAGGCTAAATACCTTAGCTCGGACCTGACCCCAGTTTGGGGGGGACTGTTAACCTCAAAGTGTGAGTGGAGAGTGTCTGTGTGTGTGGCTCCGAGGGTCACCAAGCCTACAGAGTCTGATTGAGCCCTGCGAGGGGCAGGCCAGGCAGGCGTACAAAAGATCCCCTTATCCTTTGTTGGTCTGCGTTGTAAGGGAGGGAGACACAGGGAAGCGCCATTTTGGGAAGCGCCATTTTGGGTAAAATGGAGGATGAGCCACGTGAGTGCCCTCGCCATCTTAGACAATGGGTCACGTGAGAGTTTCCACCATCTTGGATGAGCTGGCGTACAGGGGCGCTGCCATCTTGAATGGCTCTGGCGCTCATGGGCGCCACCATCTTGGATGGCTCTGGCATACATGGTCGCTACCATTTTGGATGGCCCAGAGCTCAAGGGCAACGCCAGCTTGGAACTGGGTAAGGTGCCAGGCCAATCTCTTCAGAGTATGGGCTGTGTGCTGATGCTCTGTGCGCACTGCACCAGTCAGGTTCTCTGTGTGACTGGTTCTGATAGAGATGGCCGGTGAGTGGCTCTTTGAGTTGCTGCATAGGCTAGGCTGAAACAGTGTTGCCAGCGGTGTGAACTGTGGGAAGAGAAAAGTTGCCTCAGAACCCCTCCCTGATAGTAGAGCACAGGAAAATGAGAAAGCTCTGAACCCAGGGAGTGGGGCTCCGGGCAGCAGCGGCTGGATTGGGGTTCGACTCTGGACTCGAGGCAGGCCCTTCCCATGGATCGCCCCAGCTGCGGCAGGCTTTGTGGCCGCGCCCGGGGAGCCAGGAGGGGGTTCCCGCACATGCCCAGCGTGCGCGCGGGTCTTCCCATCCATGGCCGCGCCCCCAGTAGTCCTGTTCTGGCCTCGCTGCTCCGAGCTCTCAGGCCCCCCAGGGGTGGCCGTGGTGGCGGCTGGGGCAGGGCACCACAACCCCGTGTGGCCTCCCGGAGAGGTGGGGCCCGCCATGGATCCCCCTCCCTTACAGGTGGGAGGAGTCTCTGCCTTGGATTTGCACTCTTTTCGAGTTGGCTCCGCCACCAGCCCCGCCAACAGGTGGGCGGGGCCTGCACCACTTCAGTCCCTCCGCGGGTGAGTGGGGCACTAGAGGAGTGAGTGCCCACATCGCAAAGGGAAAGTTGGACCTGCACTCCGGAGGAAGGTTTGAAATTCCTCTTCTGGAAATAGATAACAAACCTCGGTACAGGGAAACAGTGTTTGTTATGTCATGAAAGTATAAATCTCGGGACTTTAGCTGCCAAGTACTAAGTTTAAGTACAGTCCTTCCCAATGTGGGAAAGGACCCAGGACCAAAAGAAATTGATAGTCAAACCTGGATAAGTAAAATTATATATAAAGGATGTGAAAGTTTTAAACCTGGAGTAAAGGAGTTTTCTGGTTTTGCAGAAAAAGAGCGAATTTCTCACAGCAGTTTTGTTTCTGATCAGAGAAACCTGTATCTGAAGACCTGTTTAAGGTCGCCTGTAACCAGTTGGGGAGAGTGCCTTTGCCATTCGGGACCCAGGAAAGGGTCATTTGGGGCAAAGTCACATGTCTCTGTCAAGGGGCCAGGCCTGAAGGAACATTCTCTGAGACACCAATGGACACATTGGTGCAAGAGAATGCCTCCACCTGTGTCTTGTTCTGGAACTCTGTGGTTTGGATTTTGCTCTGTATCTGCTCTGAAAAAGAGATTGAAGGTTCCAGGGAAAGTTGAAACTTCACACTCTAGGAAAATAAATGCAAAGGTATAAGATATGAAAATGAAGAAAGTCTGTGGGAAACTGTAAAGATAACTGGAAAAGTGAAAGTTTTTAGAATTATGTAGTGTTAGTTAATAATAGAAAATATAAGGCATGGAGATGCAATCTTGGTAGATATCAGAAAGTATATGAAAGAAAGAATAGAGAGTTTTTGAATGTTGTAGAAAGTCTGTAGAAATGCAAGTTTTGAGAAGCCTGGTGGAGATCAGAAAGAAATTTTTCTCCCTACCTGATTGCTCCAAAATTTGGCTTTCTGAAAGAATAAGTAAGGACATAAAGTTTCTTTGCATAAAACCAGTAAGACCAGTTGCTAATAGTGTTTTTGTTAACCAGGACTTTGACTGGAATGTCATGCCTGAAAGAGGCACGTCTGGGTTCTGGTCATTACCAGAG
The DNA here is from genome assembly GCA_004024845.1 of Tonatia bakeri. Classification (NCBI taxonomy): domain Eukaryota; kingdom Metazoa; phylum Chordata; class Mammalia; order Chiroptera; family Phyllostomidae; genus Tonatia; species Tonatia bakeri. The sequence continues at coordinate 27,168 of PVIA01007791.1, forward strand.
AGCCCTGAGTAAATAGGATTGACTTGTAAAAAAAGCCCACAGGAAGCCTGATACTTTGGTTGGTTGTGCGGTGCATGGAAGTCTTTCCAGGGAAGGAATGAAGGTTGCTTTTCTGAAGGATGGCCAATAAGAACCTGTAGGCACTATAGAACCTCAAGAATCTGAGTGAAGCAACTGGTACAGGCAAAGCCAGGTGGCAGATGTGTGGCTCTGCTTCTGTGCCCCAAGGGGCAGACTGAGAAGTCAATCTAAAGGTTCCTTGTGTGAGTTACAGCAAAGTAGAATCAAAGATCATAAGTGATCCAGGCTGCTCTTGGTGTGTTTATGCAAATGAACCATAAAAACTAAAAGCAAGACTCAGAGTAGTCCCTTTAATAACAAAGAGAGTGATCTTAAGGAGAAAAATTGTAGTTCAGGAAAAATCACAATGCTCATTATTGGACATCAAAATGATGCAGCTAACTGTCTTGAAAGTCTGTTTTCATTTGAAAGTTAGAACTGAGTTTGTAATATCACCAAAGATGTACAATTTACAGGTACAGATGACCTGTCTAATTCCCATTGCAAAATGTCATTGCAGGAAGGGCCTTGCAACTGAATGTCTTCCCAAAAGACAGTCTCACAGGCACAGAGACTGGTTTGGGGACTATTGTGTGAATTAACCTGTGTGTTCTTCTGTTTTCATAGGACGTAAGCCTATGAGTTCATAGCCTGAGTGATTGGTTGCAATATAGGCCCCACTTAAGGAGCCCATTTTCATCATCACCCCCTGAAACTCCACAGTTTGGGTGAACTAAGTAGTTGCGTTGGTAGCTGATTTGGGCGGTCTGTGGGCTTCACTTTAGAACTGATTTTAACCTTTTCTGTCTTAATGGCTTGGACAGAAAAGTTCAGATATCTGAAAGGAGGGAAATATTAATGTATTCCCTTCTGCCCGAGTAAAGTATAGTGAAACACAAGAGTTTTAGACAGGTGTAGCATGTCTTGTACACCTTTTTCCAGACAGGGCATTCTTTACGTAAGTCCATGCCTTTGTCATTTAGTGATTATAATTTAATTGTGCCTTCCAACTCTTTCCAAATCTGTCACCTCCAGAATATGACCAGGATGCCAACGGTCCAGTGATGCCAGCCTTTGGACACCGAGCCTGCAACTTCCTGGTGACAGCCAACTGACCAGGATTCTGTAAGTCCTTCCCTTTACAGGAAGGACTCCCTCTGTGCTGCACCCATTCCCCTTCAGGGCACCCCTGACCCACGGGTAGGTAGGACAGCATCCATGTCCAGCCAGAAGTAGTTATAAGAAGATGAGACCTTCATCCATTGTCCCTTAAAAAAGAATTCAAAGTGGGTATATATCTGAAATGAGAGATTGTTACAGGGTGTAGCCAAGGGGGGAACCCCAAATAGACATTTAAAAGGGGGTCCAGAACTCAAAGCGTCCAGGAGATTTTAGGATGTCTTCACCCCTTCCCTTATGGGTGTGGGTTGGGGAAAGGGACACATGGAGCAAGAACATGGGGCTGTATTGTGCAATGACAGCTTTGCAACTGATCCATGGTGTGGTCATTTGGCATACCTATAGCCTTAGCCTAGTCGCTTGGGTATGCTGAATAGCTATGGCCAGGCTCTGGGCCAGGGGGATGGAAAGAAACTTTCCCCACCCAAGATGTGACTGTGTGGGGCGGGCCCCTCGAGTTGCAGTGCCTGTGTGGGAGCTGAGAGATAATTGGCTCCATAACATGGGGTCACCTGCCCAGACCCATAATGGCAGCCAAATGGGAGCAAATACTGGCTCGTCCAGAATCTGCGGGTCGTCAACAAAGCAGCTGTCACCCTCCACCCGGTCATCCCAAACCCATACACCCCTTGAGCCAGCTTCCCCCAACAGCAATGTGGTTCACCTGCCTTAATCTGAAGGATGCCTTTTCTGCATTCCTGTGGCACCTTCCAGCCAACCCATTTTGCCCTTTAAATGAGAAGATCTACACACTGCGGTCAAGACTCAGTTAACCTGGACTAGACTGCCCCAGGGGTTTTAGAACTCCCCAACCTTATTTGGGGAAGCCTTAGCAAGAAACCTGAAGCCCCTCACCAAGGGAGAACCAGACCAGATGATTCTGCAGTATGTAAGTGACCTCCTCCTGGCAGCCCCATCCCAGGAATGGTGCTGGGAGGGAACACACACGCACTGCTGAAGTACCTGCCTGAATCATGTTACTGAAGTCAGGCCTTGCCAAGGGTTTAAATACTCCCTGGTAATCATGCGCACCTTCTCTGGATGAGTTGAGGCTTCTCCCACCAAGACAGAGAAAAGCCAGGGAGTCACCTGAGCCCTCCTGAGAGAAGTCATCCCGAGGTACGGATTGCCTCTGACCATTGGAAGTAACAACGAGCCGGCCTTCATCTCACAAGTAATCCAAGAAACAGCCAAACTTCTGAACATCACGTGTAAACTGCACACCACCTATCAACCCCAGTGATCTGGGAAGATAGAGCGGGTGAACTGAACTCTTAAAGAAACCTTAGCTAAATTTTATCAGGAAACTGGGCTGCCCTGGACAGACTTGCTACTGCTAGTTTTGCTTAGGGTTAGAAATGCCCCTAACCCCTCAGGATATGCTCCATATGAACTAGTTTTTGGGAAACCTCCCCCAGTTCTCAGCATACAAAAGGGGGGGACTCTGGTTGCAAGGTGAATTAAGGCAGACAAAGTATCTCCAGAAGCCAGGGAAAACTTTAAGAAAGATAAACGGGGCAGGTTTGGGCCAGGGACCCTTACCCTGAGGGTGGCCAGCACACTCCTTTAAACTGAGAAGTTATGTATAGATAAAAGACTGGAAAAAAAAAAGAGCCACTTCAACCTGTGTGGACTGGGCCACATTTAGTGTTACTAACCACCCTGACTGCCCTTAAAGTTACAGGAATCACCCCTTGCATCCACTACAGCTGGGCCAGAGCAGCAGCAGATCCTGAGGACCTGAGGACTAAGCCTGCACTTAGATTACCCACGCTAAGGCTCCGCAGGATGCCAGCCAGTAAAGAAGACACCAAGGAATGGACTATTATTCCGCAGGGTTCCTGACTTTGATCGGCACTTTCACAGGAGTATTGAGAATTGGACTAGTGACTGTGGCCCCTGTAGACAACTAAACTACAAAACAAATATCATCCAGAGTTATCAGAAGATTGAGGTATATGGAAGTTTTACAACCAAGGAATTAAAGAAGTCACATTCATCCAGATGTGTAGGAGGAGCAGAGACACACAGACACTCAGAGAGGTGCAGAAATGTGCAGAGACACAGAGATGCAGAAATGCATAATGGGCAGTTCTACATCTATGTGCAGCAGATAAAAGCTGTATGAGATACCTTGGGAGTGAGAGATCCCAGCCCCACACCATACCATCCAGCTCAGGGTTCCAGTTCCAGGAAGATGTTTCCCTAAACTTCAGGCTGTAAAAACCAGTGGGGGTTGGGACAGTGAAAGAAACTTCAGAATCTCAGAAGTCTCCTCTTAAAGAGCCTGCAACAGACTTAGGACTTATGCATACTCATTCCATCTGGGTTTCAGTACTGGGGCAGCTGCTGGAAGGGTACCAGTGTCATACAGGGAGAAAATGAAATGTCTGGCATCAAGGTGTGGCTAGGGGACAGCTATCTCCTGGACTAAACTCCAGAAACCAGACAGCATTTTCTCTTTTCTGAGTCCTCTCTCACACAGAGCCACAGAGCAGCACCATATCTGAGACTCCATCAACCTGGTTCACATGAGTTACCCAACCCTGACAATTACATAAGACTCTGCCCCACCCAAATTACCAGGGTGCTTTTCTACAATAAGCCAAGATAAGATAGGGAGTCAAAACATCTCTACTTAATATATAGAAATAAACACAGGCAAGATGCCAAAATGAAAAGACAAAGGAATATGGAATAAATGAAAGAAGAGAATAAAACTCCAGAAAAAGAGCTAAACAAAATGGAGATAAACAATCTTTCACAAGCTGAGTTCAAAACACTGGTTGTTAGGATGCTCAAGGAACTGAGTGGGTACTCCAACAGCATAAAAAAAGATCCAAGCAGAAATGAAGGTTACACTAATTGAATGAAGAAAAAATTACAGGGAACCAACAGATGGAGTGGATGAAGCTGAGTATCAAATCAATGATTTGGAACATAAGGAAGGAGAAACATTCAGTCAGAACAACAAGAAAAAAGAATTCAGAGAAATAAGGATAGGCTAAGGAGCCTTTGGGACAACTTAAAACATACCAATATTTGAATCATAGAGGAGGCAGAAAGGAGAAAGAATATAAAATAAAAACTTTATTTGAAAAAATAATGAAAGAAAACTTTCCTAATTTGGTGAAGGAAATAAACATACAATTCTAGGATGCACAGAGAGTCCCAAATGAGACACAAAAATGACTATACTAAGGCACATCATAATTAAGATGCCAAAAGTTAAAGATAAATAGATCATTTTGTTTGTTTTTTAAAGAATTTATTAAAATATTTTACTTGTTTATTTTTAAAGAAATGAAAGGAGAGAGAAAGAGAGAGAGAGAAACAGCAATGTGTGGATTCCTGTTATGTGCCCACTACTGGGAACCTGGTCTGCCACCCAGGCATGTGGCCTAAACTGGGCATTGAACTGGCAACCCTTGGATTTTCAGGCTGGCACTCAATCCACTGAGCCACACTGGCCAGGGCCAATAGAGAATTGTGAAAGCAATAGGAAAAAAGCAGATAGTTACCTACAAAAGAGTTCCCAAAAGACTATCAGCTGATTTCTCAAAAGAAACTTTGCAGGCTAGAAGGGACTAGCAAGAAGTATTCAAAATGATGAAAAGCAAGAACCTACCACCTAGATTGTTCTATTCAGCAAAGCTATCATTCATAATAGAAGAACAGATAAAGTGCTTTCCAGGCAAGGTAAAGCTAAAGGAGTTCATCATTGTCAAGCCATTATTTCATGAAATGTTAAAAGGACTCATTTAAGAAAAACAAGATCAAAATTATGCATGTTAAATGGCAATAAATTCACAACTATCTACAAATTAATAAAATCTAAAAAACAAACTAAGAAAATAACTAGACCAGGAACAGAATTATAGATATGGAGATCATCTAAGAGTTATCATTTGGAAAGGGGGAGGGAGAATACAGGGGGAAAGTGCAGGGATTAAGTACAAATTGATAGGTATAGAATACACATGGGGATGTTAAGAACAGTATAGGAAATGGAATAGTGAAAGAACTTACATGCATGGCCCATGAACCTGAACTAAGAGGGGTGGATTATGAACAGGAATGGGGAATAGTGGGTTGAAGATGGAAATGGGGAAAATTGGGACAGTTATAATAGTATAATCAATAAAATATATTTAATAAATAGAAATAAATGAATGAATAAATACATAAATAAATAAATAAAATCTTTTTAAACGTTATACCTAGAGGGCTCTTTAGAGTTTCTCTAGTGTTAGTCTAGAATTGCTGAATACCTAAAATTTTATATGAGTTGCTCATTTGGGGAAAATATAAAAAATTTCTCATAATGTTGATGGTAATAGATAGTGTCAGATATTAAATCATCATATAGAGATATTTTAGGATTAATTTATTAGGTCCAATCTAAAATGACATTTCACAAATCTGCAGGTAAAATGGCTGAAAGGGGGAGAAATTCAATTGTAAATTATTCCTTAGGCAGAGCAGTCTCTTAGAGAGTAAATATCTAGACTTTTATAAGCATGTGAGGAAGGGGTGCACAAAGCAGAAATAGTGGTGTGCAGAAGCTTCATAACACCTTTCAGGAACTTTAGGATATCCTTTTGGGATATCACTGTCTCTAGCCTCTCTTATTTGATTTTCTTTTGTGTGTGCGTGTGTGTGTGTGAGAGAGAGAGAGCAGAATTTTTTCAGGACTCAAGATCTTCCTTGTTAATAAATACTACCTCTCAAGCTATCTTCAGATTTTGTCAAGTTCTGGGGAATAGATGTATGTCAGTTATTTTTGAGACTCCTATGAAAAGTCATTTTTTTTTTTTACCATTCTCTAATTCTTGGTCAGAAAAAGAATTGGATTTCTGGCATAGGTAGATATATGTTGCCTCCTCATACCACCAAAAGAAGGACAACAACAAATTTAAAAAACAAAAAATAACCAGAGAACTACCAGAAAGTTGAGATGCAAAAAAGACTGAAGCCAAGGATATAAAGAAACATTACCAGAGAACTACCAGAAAGTTGAGATGCAAAAAAGACTGAAGCCAAGGATATAAAGAAACATTAATTCAGACTGGTAAAAAGGGTGGAGATGGACACATGACAAGGTAGTAGCTAGAGGGCCATGCAGGTGAGGCAGCACGTGGTGGACCACACAGTCTCATAATGCACCTGTGAATACACCAGGAGGAACAACTGGGGAGTGAGAAAGATCATGCAATCAAGAGTTTCAGTGAAGAGAAAGAAAGTTTCAGGAGAGGAAGGGAAGACGGTGGCAAGATAGGTGGGAGTGAAGTCCACTTTCCCCTGAGCATGGGTGAAGCACCTAGCTGATCTTCTAAGGAACAGAGTGAATAGCCAACAGTATCTCAACATATATAAAGATTGGAGACCAAAAATGATAGAGGACATTGAAAAATTAGATGATAAGGAGAGTCCTTCAGGACAATAAAGTCCCTGGGACCAGCACAAGGACCAGGGGGGCTGCAGCCCCAGACCCAGCACCCTCTGGGTCTGCCACAGGATTCTTGGGAGAGAGCCAGGTCAATGGATCCCTCCCCTGCCAAACAAGGTTTGAGCAGCATCGGGAGGGACCTGGATGCTTAAAGTTGCTGGGGTGTTGGGGATAAGGACTTAGTGCCAAACATACAGGGGCAGGGTACACCAACTGAGACTGTGGATGCCATCTGGGAGGAACTAGGCTATGATGTACTGTGACTTAAATAGTCCCCAGTCTGGTTGGAGAGATGGGCTATGTGAGAGGCCAGACAGTTGTTTGGAGCAGCAGGCTTGAATAGGAGGAATTTTTTCCAAAAAGGAAAAGGTTAAAAAAATCACTCAGCAGCTTGTTTGGGGAATTCTCCTGCAGCAGCCACCCCCTCCCCTTGTGCCCCAATGCCCCCAGCCAAAGTGTCTGATCTGTGGCAGCAGAGGCCAAGCACTCTTGTCTGTAGCCCCATGGCAGAGCGTGCCTGACCCCACCACCATGGCCCAGGCCCGGTGGAGGCTGTGTGCACACACCCAAAGCCCTGGGGATGGTGCACACACACACCTGCAGCCCAGTGGCTTCCCATCTTACCCCAGCAGCAGAGGCTAAGTGCTCACATCCACAGCCCGAGAGACAGCCCTAGGGATAGAATTTTCCTGAACCCATCACCCACAGGCACCTTTCTCCCAACCTTAGAGCCTCCAGTGCAGCAGCAAAGGAGGTGCATGCCTGCATCTGCAGGAGCAGCCATGGTGGTACACCCATCCTGCAGGGTCAACTGGCTATCTGAGGGGAAGGCGGAGATTCCTGTGAAGAGGAGAACTGAAGGGCTCAGGGAGTCAGCAATCCCCAAAAAGACTTAACTGAGTGTGGGAGCTGAACTACTCAGAAGAGGTTCTGAGAGTCCGTCCCTAGCATGTAGGACAGAGAAGGTGGTGTGTGACTTGCCTCTAATTGGTGAACCTCAAAGAGAGCACATCTGGTGGACTGAAGGCATAGACTGGGTGCAGAAGAGCACTGGGAGCCCAGCAGAACTGTGGAACTTGGATGGAGGATGGGCAAGTGATAAGAGGGCAGCTCAGGAAGGGAGAAAAGGGAAACCAATCCTCATCAGCCTGCTGCAGCCAGTAAGACCAGCAGGACTGGTTTGGTTAGTTTAAAGCCAGCAGCTGCCCCCATTTATAAAAATTCCTTCTTTCTTTCCTTTTTTTCTTTCTGTATTCCTTCTTCCTTCCTTCCTTTTTTATTATTATAATTATTTTATTTTTTTTAATTCCCACAAGTGAGACAATGAAACCTGGACCTATGAAAGGACCAGAGTTAGACCCAAAGATGGGTCATCCCAACAACTGAGACAGTGAGATAAATTTTATTTTGCTATTCCAGAGAACTTGCAAGTTATTGTATATTGTATTATCATTATTTTTTCATCTTTTATGTTATTAATATTTTTAAATTTCTTTTCTTTCTGCTTAGTCTTCTTCACTTAGTTTGTTAAATTGCATTGTTTGGTTTCCTTTGTTCTCTCTTTCATAGTGTATTTTCAATTTTCCTTCTTTCACTTCCCTTGTGTATCATTAGCACCTCATTCTACATCCTACACTTTCTATTTTTGTTATTCAGATTACATAGATTCTGTCATATGATTGTTGCTGCATTACTACTGTAAATAATTGCTGTTCCATACAGTTGTAAATACTACACAGCACCCCTACAGGATATTAGTTTACTTCACTGTTTCCTGAACTTTATTAATGTTGTGGTTAACTCTAGTCTCTCACACACTACACCTATATTCTATCCTTTACTCTCACTTTACCTCATAATCTGATCTAAAAGCTCACTGCTTTCTAGATCCAACTTACAATACTTCCTCGCCCCTACAAAAGTTTTAACCTTTTTCCATCCTTTCAAAAAAGTGGATAGTTGGGTGAAATATCACAGTTAACACTATACATATATATACAAAAAATCTCCTAGATATTTCTATGGGTTGGTACTTTAAATGCCAAAGAATACACTCCCACTGTCTTAAACCATTTTGCCTTCCCTCAAAAATGATTACAAAAAAGAGTACGTGGGAGCTGTGATCATAAGAATATCTGATGGAAGAGGGAACACACCAACAAAAGAAACACCAACAGTTTACAATAGTTAACAATAGTAGAAGGTGAAGAAGGGACTGGAATCCACACTAACCTCAGTCTAGGACAAATCTGAAAATACAACTAAATGGTAGGGAAATAACCCAGAACAAATAACTAAACAATAGTGAGAGAGAAGTCTCTAAACCATGTATAGACAGAAGAACCAGCTTCAATGCAACCTGTCCCACACCCACACGAAAGAATACAAGACATGGTAGATGGAGTAACCCTCAGTTAAACAGGTAGAGGGAAGGACCCACCAAAGAAACATTAACAGCAATCAAAACCCAAAAACATACAGAGAGCCAACATAAACAACAGCCAAGGACCAGTGAGCTCAGGAGACTAAAGAGACTGTAGCACTGAATCTTACAAGTCTTCTACCAGAGAAGTTTACAGAAGAAACCCAGGGAGTCAGAACAGATCAATTTAAGAAGCAGAGGCAAACAAGAAGTATCTCACAAACAATGGGAAGACAAAGAAACAATCCCCAAGTGAAAGGAAAACAGAAGACTCAGAAAGAATGAGGCTAAATGAAATAGAGGCAAGTCAACTATCAGATATTGAGTTCAAAGCAATGGTTATCAGGCAGCTCAATGAGCTCACAGAAAATTACCAGAAACTAGAGGAAAACTACAATGAATTCACTGCAAACTATATGAACATAAAAAAGGAATTAGAAACCATCAACAAGGGCCAATAGAAAATGAAGAATACAATTTCTGAAGAACACAGGAGAAGGAATCAAAAGCAGGCTAGATGGATTGGATCATTGAGCTGGAGGACAAGGTAGAAAAAAACACCCAGAAAGACCAAGAAAAGGAAAAGAGGCTAAGAAATAATGAAAAGGAATTAAGGGAAATGCAGGAAAACATGAAATGTGATAATATCTGTATAATAGGGATGCCACAATGAGAAGAGCAAGGGATAGAAAACATGTTTGAAAAAGTAATGATAGAAAACTTCCCAAATTTGATGAGAGAAAAAGTCACACAAATCTAGGAAACACAGAATCCCAATCAAGGGGAATGCAAAGAGACCCACTTCAAGGCACATCATAATTAAAATGGCAAAATTCCAAGACAAAGAGAGAATCTTAAAGGCAGGAAAGGGAAAACAGGAAGTAACATACAAGGGAGCCCCGATAAGGTTAAAAGCTGACTTCTCAATGGAAATGCACCAAGCCAGAAGGGGATGGCAAGAAATATTCCAAGTAATGAGAGCCAGAGGCCTGCAACCAAGGCTACTTTACCCAGCAAGTATGTTAATCAAGATAGAAGGCCAAATAAGGAGCTTCCCAGACAAAATAAGCCTAAAAGAATACACTTCCACCAAACCAGCTCTGCAAGAGATGCTAAAGGAACTGTTTGAATGAAGGGAAAGAAAAGAGAGACAGAGAGAGGAACACAGGTACAAAAAATGGCAGTGATAAGAACCTATCAATAATAACCTTAAGTGTAAATGAATTAAATGTCCCAAACAAAAGATATAGAATAGCTGAAAGGATAAGAAACCATGACCCACACATATGCTGCCTACAAGAGACCCATCTCAGAAAGACCTATACAGACCAAAAGATAAGGCTGAAAACAAATATTCCTAGCAAGCAGACAGGAAATAAAAAGCCAGGCTAGCAATTATCATATCAGACAAAATAGACTTCAAAAAAAGAGCCATAAAAGGGACCCAGCAGGTCACTTCATAATATTTGGGAAGAATCCAGCAAGAAGACATAGCATTGTAAATATATATGCACCCAACATAGGAGCATTAAAATACATTAAAAAACTTGGAGGACTTTGATGTAGATATTGACAGCAACACAATTATATTATAGAATTAACACCCCAGTGTCAAAAGTGGACAGATCTTCCAAACAAAATATCAACAAAGATATGGTGGCATTGAACAATGTCCTAGATCAAATGGACTTAACTGATACATATACAGACTTTCTTTTCAAAGAAGCAAAATATATATTCCTTTGAAAAGTGCATGGAACATATTCAAAGATTGACCACATGATACAACACAAAACAAGCCTCAAGAAATTCAAGAAAATTGAAACCATATCAAGGCATTTCTCTGACCACAAGAGACTGAAAGGAAAAACCAACCTCAAGGAAAAAAACCCCAAAACACTCAAACTCATGGAAACTGAATAGCATGCTATGAAACAATGAATGGGTCAAGAATGAAATCAAGGAAAAATAAAAAAATTCTGGAAACAAATGAAAATGAACTGACGACAATACAAAATTTATGGGACACACTGAAGGTAGTCTTGAGAGCTAAGTTCATGAAGAATCAGCCTTACCTAAAAAGGACAGAAACATTTCAAATAAACACCCTAATGATAAAACTACAAGAACTCAAGGAACAACAACATAGACAGCCAAGAGCAAGTAGAGGGAAAGAAATAACCAAGATCAGAGCAGAATTAAATGATGTGGAGTCTAAAAGCACAATCCTAAGAATCAATAAATCCAGGATCTGGTTCTTTGAAAAGATAAACAAAATGGACAAGTCTTTAAGCAGGCTCAAGTAAAAAAAGGGAGAGGGAGAAAAAGATGATGGTGAGGGAGGAGGGAATGGATTCCACTTCCTCCTCCACATAGAAGAAAAATCTAGCTGATCTATGGAGGAACTGAGCAAACAGCCAACAGTACCCCAGCATATATGAAAATAGGAAACCAAAAATTGTAGCTGACATTGAAAAAACAGATGGTAAGGGGAATGCTTCACGGCAGTAAGGCCCCAGGGACCAGGGTGGGGACCATGGTGGCTGCAGCTCCAGGCCAGGCATCCACCAGGTATACGACAGGGTTCTTGGGAGAGAGCTGAGTCACCGGCTCCCTCCCAGACCAAACAACGTTTGAGCATCACCTGGAGAAACCTGGTTGCTTGAAGTTGCAGAGAGGGGGATAAGGAACAAATGGCAAACACACAAGGGCTGTGAGCACCCACAGAGTCTGTGGACATCAACTGGGGAGAGTTGAGAGTTGGGTTGAGATGGGCCCTGACACAGATAGTCCCTGGTCTGATTGAAGAATTGGGCTGTGTGAGAGGCTAGGGCTATTTATGGAGTGGCAGGCTTGAGTAGGAGGAGTTTCCCAAAAAGAAAAATAGGAAAAAGAGACACTGTTTTGGGAATTCTCCTGCAGCAGTCCCTCCAGCCTCCTACCCACCCAGCTGGGCAGCACTCCCAAGGTAACACTGAAGGCCCTGCATGCACTCCCATAGCCCTGGGAAGGGTGCACACCGGAAGCTGAGAGACTGGAGGGATCCTGGCCCAGCAAGCTCCTGCAACCCAGGGAGAGTGGGCTCTGAGGAAGGCCTGGATCCCACACCCAAGGCCCCGGAGAGAGGTGCTCAGCTAGCCCTGGGGAGAGTGTGCACCCAAAGTTGACTGAATGAAGATCAGGAAGAGAGAAAAGCAAAACCAATCACCCCTTAGCCACTACAGCCAGCAAGACAAGAAAAATGGGTTTGGGCAGTTTGAAACAAACAAGAGGCTTTTTTTTTTTTTTAGTAAGTCTTTATTTGTTAATTTTTGTATTTTTTATCTCTCAATTCCTTTCCCCCCTCTTTCCTTCTTTCTTGTTTTATTTCTTCTTCCTTTCCAATTTTATCTCTTCCTCCTTCCTTTTTTTTTTAACTATCCACAAATGAGACAGAAAAACCTGGAACTGTAAAAAGAACAGAGTTGGACCCAAAGAGGGGGTATCCCAACAGCTGAGACAGTGAGACAAATTACACTTTGCTATTACAGAGAACCTGAAAGTTATTGCATATTTGTAGTATTATTTTTTCATTATTCTTGCATCTTTCATTTTAATAGCATTTTTGTATTCCTCTTCTTTCTGTTTAGTCTTCCTTTGCTTGGCTGGTTAAATTGTATTGTTTGACAGGTTTCCCCTGTTCTCTATTTTGTAATGTATTGCTAATTTACTGTCCTTTGCTTCACTTGTGTTCCATTAGCATGCTACTCAAGGTCCTATACACTCCCTATTCTTATTATCCAGATCACATAGATTCTGTCATATGATTGTTGCTTTAATGTTATTGTAAATAATACCTGTTACATACAATTATAAATACTGCACAACTCCCCTCCCAGATCATAGCCTACTTCATGGTTTCCTGAACTCTATTACTATAGTGGTTAACTCTATTCTCTCACACACTACACCTATTTACTATCCTTCATGCTCACCTTACCTCAGAATCTGATCTCCCACAAACCCACTGCTTTCTAGATCCAACTCATAATCCTTCCCTCCCCAACAAGTCTTATTTTCTTTCTATCCTATCTAAAAAGTGACTAATTTGGTGTAATAACATTGTTAACACTATACATAGCCAAAGGATCTCTTATCTCTACAAGCTGCTACTGTAAATATCATAAAATACGATCTTGCCATTTTAAACCATTTTGCCTTCCCCCTACAACTGATCATACAAAAAAGATTAGGTTGAAGATTATTTACTGGATCACACCAGTAAATAAACATTATGAATATATATGCACCCAACATAGGAGCACCTAAATACATAAAGAAAATCTTGCAGGACTTCAAGAATGATATTGACATAAACATAATTATAGTAGGGGATTTTAACACCCCACTCTCAAAAATGGACAGATCAACCAAACACAATATCAAAAAAGATATTGTGGCATTAAACAATGTCCTAGATGAAATGGACTTAACTGATACATAGAGCCCTTCATCCCAAAGAAGCCAAATATAAATTATTTTCAAATGCACATGAAACATTTTCAAAGATAGACCACATGATAGGACACAAAACAAGGCTCAAACATTTCAAGAAAATTGAAATCATATCAAGCACTTTCTCCAACCACAAGGGACTTAAATTAATAACCAACACAAAAGAAAAAAATCCAAAACACTCAAAATTGTGGAGATTGAATAGCATGCTATTAAAGAATGAATGAGTGAAGAATGAAATTAGGGAAGAAATCAAAAAGTTTCTGGAAACAAATGAAAGTGAACTAACAACAACCCAAAATTTATGGACACAGTGAAGGCAGTCCTGAGAGAGAAGTTCATAGCAATACAGGCCTACCTTAAAAAGATAGATACATTTCAAACAAACAACCTAACCCTACACCTACAAGAACTTGAGAAACAACAACAAAGACAACCCAGAGCAAGTAGAAGGAAGGAAATAACCATGATCACAGCAGAATTAAATGACATAGAGACTAGAAGCACAATTGTAAGGATCAATGAATTCAAGAGCTGGTTCTTTGAAAAGATAACAGAATCTACAAGCCTGTAAGCAGGCTCATCAAGAGAAAAAGAGAGAGAACCCCAATAAACACAATCAGAAATGAAAGAGGAGAGATTACAACTGATACCACAGAAATACAAAGGATTATAAGAAATTACTGTGAAGAAATATATGCTAAAAAATTTGAAAACCTAGGTGAAATGGACAAATTTCTAGAAAAATATAATGTTCCAAAACTCAATGAAGAAGAAGCAGAAAGCCTGAGCAGACCAATAACAGCAGATGAAATTGAAGCAGTAATAATAAAAATAAATAAACTAGGGACGCACAAAAGCCTTAGACAGGATGGTTTCACAGGAGAATTCTACAAATCATTTAAGGAACAGCTAACCCCTATCCTTCACAGATTATTCCAAAAAAATAAAAAAGATGAAGACTCCCAAACTCTTTTTATGAAACCAGCATCATCCTAATTCCAAAACCAGATAAAGACATAACAAAGAAAGAAAACTTCAGGCCAATATCACTGATGAACATAGATGCTAAAACCATCAACAAAATATTGGCAAACCGCATCCAACAGAAAATTAAAAAGATGATACACCTTGACCAAGTTGGATTCATCACAGCAATGCAAGGATGATACAATATTCACAAATCAATAAATGTAATACATCACATAAACAAAAGCAAAGTCAAAAATCACATGATCATATCAGTAGATGTGGAAAAAGCATTTGATAAGGTACAGCACCTATGTATGACAAAACCACTCAGCAAAGTGGGAGTAGAGAGAACATTCTTCAAGATAATAAAGGCCATATATGAGAGACCTGCAGTGAACATCATTGTCTTTGGGCAAAAACTGAGAGCTTTCCCACTATGCTCAAGAGCAAGACAAGTATGCCCGCTTTCACCACTCCTATTCAACATAGTAGTGGAAGTCCTAACCACAGCAATCAGACAAGAAAAAGAAATACAATGCAATCAAATTAGAAAGAGGAAGTAAAACTGTCATTGTTTGCAGATGACATGATAGTGTACACAGAAAATTCTATATAATCCACAAAAAAACTACCCAACCTAATAAATAAATTTGGCAAAACAGCAGATACAAGTCAACACTCAGAAATGAAACACATTTTTTACACAAACAATGAAACATCAGAAACAAAAACCAGGAAAAAACCCATTTGATATAGCAACAAGAAAAATAAATTACCTAAGAGCAAACCTAACCAAGGAGGTAAAAGACTTGTACTCAGAAAACTACACAACACTGAAGAAAGAAATTAAGGAAGACACAAACAAATGGAAGGATGTACCATGCTCATGGATTGGAAGAATTAACATCATCAAAATGGCCATACTACCCAAAGCATTTGATAGATTCCATGCAATCCTTACTAAATTACCAATGATATATTTCACAGATATAGGACAAATATTTCATATATTTTTATGGAATAATAGACATCCCCACATAGCTGCCACAATTTTGAGAAATGAGAACAAAGCAGGAGGGATCACAATACCTGTTATCTAAGTGTATTTACAAGGCAACTGTAAGCAAAACAGCCTTCTACTGGCGTAAAAACAGGCATATAGACAAATGGAATGGAACAGAGAGCCCAGAGAGAAAACCAAGTCTTTATAGTCAATTCATATTTGACAAAGGGGGAAGAAGCATAAAATGGAGCAAAAATAGCCTCTTCAACAAATGGTGTTGGGAGGTCTGGACAGCTACATTAAAAAAAATGAAACTTGATTACCAACTTACACCATACATAAAAATAAACTCAATGTGCATAA
The DNA here is from genome assembly GCA_004024845.1 of Tonatia bakeri. Lineage (NCBI taxonomy): Eukaryota > Metazoa > Chordata > Mammalia > Chiroptera > Phyllostomidae > Tonatia > Tonatia bakeri. The sequence goes on from PVIA01007791.1 coordinate 43,110, forward strand.
AAGACTTAAATAAAAGTCATAACACCATAAAAGCCCTAGGGGAAAACATTGGCAAGAAAATCTCAGACATTCCACGCAGTAGCATCTTCACTGATATTTCCCCTAAAGCAAGTGACATAAAGGAAAAAACAAATAAATGGGACCTCATCAAATTAAAAAGTTTCTACATGGCTAAAGAAAACAGCACTAAACTGAAAAGAGACCCTCCTGTTTGGGAAAACATATTTGCCAATGAAGCCTAAGAAAAGGGTTTGATTTCTCAAATATAAAATGAACTCATAAGACTCCACTCCAGGAAGACAAAAATAAATAAATAAATAATAAATAAATAAAAAGTGGGCAAAAGACTTGAACAGACACTTCTCTAAGGACGACATACAGAGGGCCCGGAGACATAAGAAAAATTTCTCAGCATCATGAGCCATCAGAGAGATGCAAATTAAATTAAAACAACTGTGAGATACCACCTCACACCCATCAGAATGGTGAACATAAACAAATCAACAAACAGGTATTGGAGAGGCTGTGGAGAAAAGAGAACCTTAGTGCGTTGTTGGTGGAAATCCAGACTGCTGCAGCTACTGTGGAAAACAGTATGGTTTTTCCTCAGAAAACTAAAAATGGAATTGCATTTTGACTCAGCAGGTCCACTATTGGGATTATATCCTAAGAGCCCTGAAACACCAATCCAAAAGAACCTATGCACCCCAATGTTCATAGCAGCACAATTTACAATAGCCAAGTGCTGGAAGCAACCTAAGTGCCCATCAGCAAATGAGTGGATCTAAAATCAATGGTACATTTACAGAATGGAATTCTACACAGGAGATATAAAAAGGGAGCCTATACCTTTTGTGGCAGCATGGATGGAACTGGAGAGCATTGTGCTGACTGATGTAAGCCAAGTAGTGAGGGACAAATACCATATGATCTCACCTTTAACTGGAACATAATCAACAAAAGAAAAATAGCAAACAAAATATGAAGCGTGCAGTCCCGGCTCTCCTGGCTGGCTGTGTACACGCTAAAACACTGGGGATGGCTCGTCAAAACACGAGAAATAATCATGCACAGAAACAGTTTTCTGTAGGGAAGTAAATAATGTAGTGGCCACTCTCCAAGTCGGTGAGCGCCCCTTCCTTTACTCCAGTGGGTTTTTATTGAGAAAGTAGACTCAGTTTGTGGATTCACAGTCTGGCAGAAAGGATCAAAGGGAACACACAACTTACAAAGATGCTAACAGAATCCCTGTTGTGATTCCGGGAAGAGATTGGAGTTTTATCATATGAAAGGACTACAGATTCCAAAGGTTTCCTGTCTGTGCCTTCAAATTCCAAGTTAATAACATCCTCCAGCAAACAGATCTCACAGGATCTTGCATATTCTATGTCCCAGGCCTGATTACCCTAGGGGTCCGCCATCTCCAGTCTGAGCTGCCCCTTTTGGCTGTTTACTAAGCCCTGAGAAGGGCTGGAGACAGAGGCAGCAAGGAGACTTGGATTTCTCACATGTAAGTACAAAGACTCAGGCTAAGAGGGGGCAGGGGTTGATGATCACCCCTTCCTTTCCACAGCCCCTTCATTTATTTCCACAGTCTTGTGAGTCTTATTCCATAGGCCTATGAGACCAGCCCCTGTCTTAGGTTGCACCTCCCTTGAGGAGTCTTACCCATCATTGGTAACTGATCAAGCATTTAAAGGCCAGGCACAGAACAGGTAGCATTCATGCCAGGGGAATAAGTTTTGTCTCCTTAGTGGCTCCTGATCCAGAGGTCTCTCACTCAGCCTAAGTCACAGGGGGTTACAGCTTCCTGAGACCAGGCAGGGTGGTCCCCAACAAAAATATAAGCAGAGACATTGAAATTAAAAACAATCTAACAATTGCCAGAGGTGAGGGGAGAAGGGACCATCAGGAGAAGGGTTTTCAGGAACTATTATAAAGGACACATGGACAAAACCAAGGGGGTGTGTAACCGAGGGAGTGAGGTGGGTTTGTCTGGGGTGGGAAGGATTTCAGGAGGAGGGGAAAATGCAGACAACTGTAATGGAACAACAATGAATTGGTTTAAAAAATAATTGAATAGGACACATTGGTTTTTGTAAAGTATAGACATTAGTAAAAGGGAAATAGAAAACTGTAAAATTTCCTCTCACATAATTACTGATTTTTTATTTATTGTCTTCTATGCATGGATATATAAGGAAAAATTACAGTCATAACTGATATATAAGTTTGAAACTTACTTATCACTTTTAGATTTTTTATCTTGTCTAATCATACTTGTGGGTTTTTTCATTATTCATATTACAGAAATAACAACATAAATGTAAGAATATACTAAAACATTTTTGTCCTTATGTATTTTATTGTCTTTTTCAACCCTCTTTATCTCTCTTATACCCTCTTCTACTTCTCCGATACCCCCTGCAATCACTACACTGTTGTTTGCATCCATGAGTCCTTTTTATTTTTTCCTCCATTCCTCTAATCACCAAACCCCACTCTGTACAGAGCTGTCAGCCTGCTCTCTGTCAATGAGTCTGTCTCTATTTTGCTTGTTAGTTCAGTTTGTTCATTAGATTTCACATAGGAGTGAAATCAAATGGCATTTGTCTTTCTCTGACTGGTTTATTTCACTTAGTTTAATGTTCTCCAGGTCCGTCTATGTTGTCACATAGGGTAACATTTCCTTTTTTACAGCTGATTAGTATTCCATTGTGTAAATGTACCATAGTTGTTTATCCACCCATTTCCTGAGTGACAGTAGGGCTGCATTCAAACCTTAGCTATTGTAAATAACGCTTCAATTAGCACAGTGGTACTTTTATTCTTTCAAATTATTTTTTCAGTGTTCAGATAAATTCCAAGGAATAAAATCACTAGGTGATAAGGCAATCCAACTTTTAATTTTTTGATATAATTCCATATTGATTTCCACAGTGGCTGCACCAATCTTCATTCCTACCAATATTCATTTCTAGTGCAAAAGTGTTCCCCTTTCTCCACATCCTTGCCAGCAGTTGTTCATTGATTTATTGATGATTGCCATTCTGACAAGTGTGAGGTGATATATCATTGTGGTTTTATTTGCATGTCCCTGATGACTAGTAATGTTGAGCATCTTTTCATATGTCTACTGACATCTGTATGTCTTCTTTGGAGAAGTGTCTATTCATGTCCTTTTCCCATTTTAAATTAGATTTTCTGGTTTTTCTGTGTTGAATTGTATAAATTTATTATAAATTTTGGATATTAACCCCTTACAGTTCTATTGCTTCCACTCAGTAAGTTTATTTTTATTTTGTTGATGGTTTCTTTTGCTGTGCAAAAACTCTTACCATCAAGAACAAGGCAGGGATATCCACTTTCACCTTTCTTTTTCAACATAGAATTGGAGCTCCTAACCACAGCAATCAGACAAGAAGTAAAAGAAATCCAGATTGGAAAGGAAGAAGTAAAACTGTCATTATTTGCTGATGACATGATATTGTACTTAGAGAATCCTAAAGATTCCATCAAGAAACTACTAGAACTGATAAATGAGTTCAGTGAAGTAGAAGGATACAAAAACTAATAACCAGAAATATGTTACTTTTTATGCACCAGTAATGAACCATCAGGAAGGGAAATTAAGAAAACACTACCATTCATGATTGTTTCAAAAAGAATAACATATCTAGCCCTGGCTGGTGTGGCTCAGTGGATTTAGCACTGGACTATGAACCAAAGGGTTGCTGATTTGATTCCAAGTCAGAGCAAATACCTGGGTTTCAGGCCTGGTACCCAATAGGGGGTGTGCAAGAGGCAACCACATGTTGATGTTTCTCTCCCTCTCTTCCTTTCCCCCTTCCCATCTCTAAAAACAAATACATAAAATCTTTAAAAAATTATATATATATATATATATATATATATATATATATATATATATATATAATAGGTTTAACCAAGATGTAAAATATCTGCACTCATAAAATTATAAGAAACTGAAGAAAGAAACTGAAGAAGATGCAAATAAGTGGAAGCACATACCATGTTCATTATAGGAAGAATTAACATTATTAAAATGTCCATACTACCTACAGCAACCTGCAGATTCAATGGAAACCTTATTAAGATACCACTGATACCTACTTCACAAAACTAGAACAAATGTTTCAAAAATTTATATGGAACCACAAAAGGCTCCAAATAGCAATAGTGGTCTTAAAAGAACAAAGTTGGAGGAATCACACTACCAAATATCAAACTGTACTATAAGGCCATAGTAATCAAAACAGCATGGTATTGATATAATGACAGACACATAGACCAATGGAACAGGATAGATAGCCCAAAAATAAACTCCTGCCTTTATAGTCACACAAGAACAAATTCAAAACAGATTAAAGACTTAAATGTTAGACCTGAAACTAAAAAATCCTAAAAGACAACATAGGCAGTAAAATCTTGGAGAGTTGCTCATAGCAGTATTTTTTTTCTGATATATTTTCTCAGGCAAGGGGAACAAAAGAAATAACAAACAAATGGGACTATGTCAATCTTTTGTCTTAAAAGTTTTTTATATCATTAAATATTGTTTAAAAATGTTGCACAGATGGTGACATACATATATGTAACATTAAGATGTATGAGACTTAGTGCATTCTTTCTCCTGGTGAGTTTGTTCCTCCAGTTAAATTATCTCCTACATTTTGCAATTACAATTTGCTTCAGGAAAGACACTTTCATCTTTGGCTTCATTGCTAATGATTTTCCTTGGAACAAATTCTTTGAGCAGGAATTAGGGAATCACAAAACAAGAACATTTGATTAGCTTGATGTATATATTACCAAGATTTCTTCACAAAATATGGCACTTTCTACATTACACACATATATATATATTGCAATTTTAAACAATTAATAATGTTTTAAGATACTTTTGCCATTTAAGACAATTAAACCTCCTTAATACTTTTGTGATTTACTTTATGTGTAGAAATTTCTCCTCCAACATTAGAACAGCTAGATTTTCATGTACTTTTCTGTACAGTATTTTTTTAAATTTTAATTTTCACTTTTTCCATGTAGCTCTAATTTTTTTTAAGTTTATTGATTTTGGAGAGAAAGGAATGGAGAGAGAGAGAGAGAGAGACGAGAGAAGGAGAGGGAGAGATGAGAGAGAAAAACACGATTGGTTGCTTCCCATATGAGCACAAACCAGATATTGAACCTGCAAACCAAGTGTCTGCCCTGACTGAGAAGTGAACCCCCAACCATTTTAATGTATGAAATGATGCTCCAACCAACTGAGTCACACTGGCTAGGGTCTCCTTTAGTTTTTTAATCCAGATTTAGTTTTTTAATCCATTATGTGATAGTAGATCACATAATGTGAGAAAGTTTGTTTTATTTTCCCAAAAAAGGCAAGTAATTATTTAGCAAAATCTTTAAAGGTACTATATTATTTGATTGGTGGTGGTTCCTTTATCATATGATTAATACAGGGTGTCTACTTCTGATGGTTATCCTGTCATTTATTGTGCACCTATGATAGTTGGTTTGACTATATGTAGCTCATAACATAGTGGTTAAGCAGGTCGATAATGAAGTTAGATTGTGCTGTGCAAAAACCTGCCATTATTGTACGACTTTGTGAAGAGTTACTCAAATTATCTTGTCCTTGCCAAAAGAGAGTTGTTGTGGTCCCTTCTGTGTAAGGTTGTGGGAGGAAAGGTAATGTGACAGCTCAGAAAAGGCAGGGCATATTGTTCACAGTGGTTAGTTACAAACCATAGATACTATCACTGTCTCCACTCCTGCTGCATTATCTAGCTGCTAAGAGAAGCCACTCTTAGTGTAATTTTTTATTTTTTAAATCTTGACTATTTTGACAAGTTATTTTTACAGAAAAATTTCTAAAGAAATCCTTATTTGATTTAATTAAAGTTATAAAACTCATTCATTTATTTGTAAGAAACTGAAGTTGTGTCATAATCTGTTATCCTCTATACACCATGACATGTCTTTCATGATCTAAGATTTTATGATCTTCATGTAAAACTTAAGGTGATTATATTTTGCTTTCACACATTTATTCTTAAAGTCATTTCTTTGTCTTTATTTCTTTATTTTTATGATATTTTTTCTGCTTGTGTGATTCACATATTTCCTCATTGTTTTTTAATAAATGATTACTTCTACTTGAAAAACTACTTAATTTTAGTATACAAGCATTTCTCATTTTTGCCACTTTACTTTTTTTTTTTGAAGACAACCATTCTTTTTTTTAACCATTTTTATTTTTTAAAAAATATTTTATTTATTTAGTTTTTAGAGAGGGAAGGGAGGGAGAAAGAGAGAGAGAGAAACATCCATGTGCGGTTGCTGGGGGCTATGGCCTGCAACCCAGGCATGTGCCCTGACTGGGAATTGAACCTGTGATGCTTTGGTTCACAGCCCGCGTTCCATCCACTGAGCTACACCAGCCAGGGCACCACTTTACTTTTATGAGAGACTTATATTGTACTTATTTTCAGTACCTAAAAGAAATCCAAAGATGAGTTTTACATTTACATAAAAAAGGTAAAAAGCTAAAAATAGTGTTCATTGTTTGTTTTTAAGCATGTTGTTAGAGGCAGTGTGAACCTCAGGCAGCAGTAATGACACTACGAAGATTTTTTTTTCCTTCCTGCATTTACTACTATGTTAGTGCTACTTTAGGTTTTATTTGTTATCTGGTTAGTTATTTGGGGGGTTTATAAATGCTCAAATGTTTTTCCATATAAATTAATGGTAATTGCTTCTTTGTTTTCTAGGCCATTTCAATTTAAGAAAGTTTCATAGGAACACTCTGCTTTTGAACAGCAGGGGAAGCCTGTGTTTGTTTTTGTATTTAGTAACACTATTTAATATTAGTTCTAAAATCTTCAGACTTCCTAAAATTCAATTATATTATCTGTAAATAATAGCTATGTCATTTCTTCTCCATAGTCTTTTCTTCTTTTCTGTTACAGATCCTGCAGAATGGGCCACAATGTACAGAATGAGTGTACAAGGTAGGGTGAAAAGTCATTCTGGACAGCTATGTGTCAAAGTAGTTCTTTCTCTGACTTTTACCTCTGCCATATGCTGAGAGATCTTATATCCACTTTCTGTATGTCTTAGTTTCTTCATCAGTTTAAGGCAAATATTAATAGCAATCACTGATTAATCCTACCTTTAGTTCATTGCTGCATCTGCTTGCACCTGTTCTTCTTCATTCTCACGTTTACCCACTTGATACTTTCTTTTCACCTGGGGTTCTTTCCTGTTTCTTTTAGTCCTGGTTCCTCAGGTGGCCCTTATTCCTGGATCCAGTTTTTACTATTTCTCTGAAACTGTTCACATTTTCCTCTCTAATCAAAAAACAGGTATTGCCTGTCCAGACTTGAGGAACTGGAAACCTTTTTGTGGACCCAGTTTGAGGTTGGTGGTTGGAAGACTTGAAATCCCTTTGTGGTCTGAGAAATTCAGAATTGTAACATCATACAAAGGTTTTCAATACAGAAAAGCCTGAAAAGATATGTCTGGATTTGGATCCAGTTATTTTGGGATACTTTGCATATCAGCTGTGATGAATTAATAGGAATTGATTTTCAGTTAAAATACTGCCACAGATTAATATTCTAAATCCTAACCAATGCTGTGATTACTATATTATTCACAATTGTTTGTCTCTTCTTTGTTCCTTTTGACTAGTTTTTCTCTAGAACCAAGTAACATCACAATTTATTTGAATGTTTTTGTCTTGGTCTCTGGTCACCTACAGCTATCTTCATGGTTTATCTTTGCAATTCTCATCTCATGAAAACAATAGTTATATAGCAATTGGGTGCACAATGAATTCAACTGTGATCTTATTTTGCTTCAATTTAGCAATTCTTTGATGGTCAGTCCATTAATCTCAAATATGAGCAAGTGATATGACAAATTGAATGAATATGAGAGATGGATATAATTATATCCTTAATACAAGGTTTCATGTTTGAGCCTAAAAGTATATTTTTAAATAAAAAGAATCAAAAAGGGACAGTGATTCTTTCTGGTGACTTAATGTGGGTCATGGGTGATAAGTATCAATATTAGGAGGGAACAGGCAGGACCTGAACACTGAGACATGAGGGCCAAGCACATGCAAAGGGCAGGCTGAGGCAGAGATTAAGAAGTCGTGGAAGCAAATAATCTGCCTCCCACCACTTATTGACTGTGTGACCCCACTCATTTCAATTATCTTCTCTGTGTCATGAATTCCATATTTCTAAAGTGGAGATAATAAGAGGATGGATGGGGTTATTACAAGACTTAAATGAGTTAATGTGTATAAAATGCTGAAGGTAAGTGCTATGTGTTTGCTTAATGTTTTCATTCAGGCTGCCAGTACTGCCAGTTGTGTGCAGGTTGGGCAGAGCCACCACAGGTTCATGTTTTCCAGGTGATGGTAGTGAGGGAGGGGTCTAAGCATTTGCAGGAGTTGCCAGCTGAGGCCTCAGGTCATCAGTACTCAGCCCTATAAAGTCATGCCAAATAGAACTTTTCACCTAAGGAAGGGACACACCAAGAGATGAGGAGACTTAACTAAGACACGCATAAGCATGTGATCAGTAAGGTCACGGTGATAGAGCATGGAGAGAGAGTTTGATTGGGCAAAGAAGATCCTATATGGTCCTCTGTCACACCAAGACAGGTTGGGAGATATGTGTTTAAAACAGATAAAAGATCCTGTTGCTGTAATACTGTTGTTTCACAGCAAGAGGAACTGAGCAAACAGAAAGAAATGAGAGGAGAAAATACCACAGGAAAACACTTTTCTTGAATTTGTTCTTTAAGTATGGGAGTACCCAAAAAAAAATCTGTAAAAAGAGAGAATTCCACTAAAAATGGAAGAACATAATTTATACAAGATGAGTTACATAAAAAACAAATTTCCCTTTACTGACTAAAATATGTATTTATTCAACAATGAATATGACACATCATTTATTTTTACCTCTCTTTTTTTACAACTTTTAAGGTGACAATTACATTGTCATAATTAGTCTATGAATATAAATTTTGCTAACTTAATAACAACAAAATATTTTTAAAGTGAGTAAAAGATGAAAAAATATTTCTTTAAAAATATACACAAATGGCCAATACATTTATAAAAAGATGTCAGTATCACTACTAATTAGGGAAATGCAAGTCAAAACTTTAATAAGATATCACTCACAACTATTAGAATAGCTATTATTTTTTTAAAAAAAGTACAAGTGTTGGCAAGGATGTGAAGAAATTGGAACCCTTATTAACTGGTGTTGGAATGTAAAATGGTGCAGCAGCCACTGTGGAAATAAGTTTTGTAGTTCTTTAAAAATTAAATGTAGAATTACCATATGATCCAACAGTTCCATTTCTGAGTGTGTGTCCAAAACAAAGACTTACACAGATATATGTACACCAATATTCATAGTGACATTATTCACAATACCAAAAAGTAGAAAACATTCAAGTGTCCATTGGTGGATGAATGGGTAAAAAAAAATGTGGTATATACATACAATGAAATATAACTCAGCCTTAAAAAGGAAAATCATTTTGATATATTCTGTAATGTGGATGAACCTTGACAATATCTTGCTAAGTTAAATAGGTGTACATTTGTACCACTTACGTGAGATACCTAGAATAGTCAAATTCATAGAAACAAAAGCTGAATGTTGGTTTTCAGATGCTCAGGGAGTTGTTTTTTTAAGGGTACAAAGTTTTAGTTTGGGCTGATGAAAAACTTCTGGAAATGGATAGTGGTGATGGAAACACAGCAATGTGAATGTACTCAATGTGAATGAACTTGGTTAATTTTGTGTGATGTATGTTTTATCACACTTCCAAAAAGTTATCTGTACTTTGACACATTTCAGTCACTAGCTGCCTGAGTGGCGCTCTTGTAAAATTTCCATTGTCTTCATGTGGACCTTGATATTATGAATGTTTCTCCTGGTAAGAAAGGTACCAAGGAAACACCAACTGTGGATACCAATACAGAGGGCCAATAGACACATGAAAAAATGCTCAACATTACTAGCCATTAGAGAGATGCAAATGAAATCCACAATGAGATATACTTCACACCAGTCAGAATGGCCATCATTAACGAGTCAGCAAACTACAAGTGCTAGTGAGGATGTGGAGAAGAGGGAACCCTATTACACTGTTGGTGGGAATGCCAACTGGTACAGCCACTTGGGAAAACAGTATGGAATCTCCTCAAAAAACTAAAAATGGAGCTGCCTTTCATTTCCAGCAATCCCCCTGCTGGGACTACACCCTAAGAATCCTGAATCACCAATTCAAAAGAACCTATGCACCCCAATGTTCATAGCAGCAATATTTATATTATCCCAGTGCTGGAAACAGCTTAAGTGCTCATCAGTAAATGAGTGGATCAAAAACTCTGGTACATTTACATGATATGTACTATGTAGCAGAAAGAAAAAAGGAACTCCTACCCTTTGTGACAGCATAGATGGAAATGGAAAGCATTATGCTAAGTGAAATAAGCCAGGTGGTGAAAAACAAATGATTTTACCAATAAGTGGAACATAATCAACAAAACAAACAAATAAGCAAAATAAATGCAGAGAGCTGGAAATAAAGAACAAACTGACAGTGACCATAGGGAGATAACAGGGAGAAAGATAGGGTAGGGGCAAACAAAGGAAAATGAATTGAGGACTGCTCTCATGGGCATAGACAATGAGGAGGGTATTGACTATGGGGGTGGGATGGGGCAGGATAAGTGTGAATAATGGGAAAAATGGTGGGAGAGATGTAAGTGAACAACTGTAAAAAAGAAGAAATGTGATTAATAACCTCTTTATAAGACTCAAACTTACCCTCATGTTGCTACTCATTTCCTTAAATAATTTGGCTGATTATTATATCTGCATTCAGAAATGTTTTTCTTTAACTTCTGATTGTTTTGTATTAAATTTATAAAATTTTCAATGCCATTTGCTCACGTTTTGCCTTTAGTTTGTGTGTATGTTTTCATGGGAGGTAGGCAGGAGGAGATTAAAAGTGTGCCAAAATATAAATAACTAGAAATTATGGAAAATTTCAATTCATGAACAGTTTAAATATATCTAAAAGGAACAGATTTGTTTGCCTTACTCACCCTGACTCAGGATTTTACATTTAGAAATACAGGCCTAGCTTTAAACAGTTTTGAATGTTGTCAGAGCATGTTTATAGATCACTATATAAGAAAAGCAGAATTTTCACAGGAAAATTTTTCTTGTTAAAAAAAATCAAAATGCTGTGCTTAAATTGAGCTTGAAATCTAGTTTTCATTTAGATATTACCCCCATGAACACTTCCAGGTATATTTCTTTCTTCAGAACAATGTACAAACCTTGGAAAGTTAGAGCTAGCAAGGGCTCTTAGGGGAAATGCCTTAAAAATTCCCAGGAAAGAAGAGACTGTGTGCCCCATTTGCTTAGTTCATTTTTTCAAAGAACATTTCTGAGTTTTGGCCAAGATGAAGGCATAGGTAGAAACCTTTCACTTCTTCTCACAACCAAAAGGAGGATAACAACCAATCTAAAATCAATAAACCAGAAGAACCATAAAACCAAACTGCATGGAATTCTGACAACCAAGGAATTCAAGAAAAAATCAACCAGAACAACCAGACCAGTAAGGCAGATCCCAAGGGGTGGGCGACTCAGAAAAACCACAGGGAGCTGGCTGAGGGGTGGGACTGACTGCTGAGCTCAGTGGAGCTGCAAGGGAGGGACTGACTTAAGGGGAAAACTGAGACTCAGAGCGGAAGGCTGGGGTTGCCCCAGTTGGAGGTACTTCCAGTCTAACTCAGGAGTCTGTTGGAAAGTGCTCTAGAGACTAGCAGGCCAGCTTCATTGCTCCCTTTCTGGCCCCTCCCCCACAGGCAGAGCAGCAAGGAGGGTTGCCATGCCTGGGTGAATACCTAAGGTGCCACCCCTTACAACATATCAGGTGTGCCAAGACAAAGAAATAACGCCCAAATAAAAGAACACAGCAAAACCTCAGAACTCAGTTATGAGAACATTGCCCACCTGACTAATGGAGAGTTTAAAGCCCTGGTAATCAAAATGCTCACAGAACTGATTGAGCTTGGTTGAAAAAATGAAAGAACAAATAAAAGATACCCAAAATGAAATAAAGCAAAATATTCAAATAACAAAAGGAAGAATTAAACATCCAACTGGATCAGAATGAAGAAATAAGAATCCAAAAAAAAAAAATGAAGAGAGGTTGAGGACTCTCTGGGACAACCTGAAATGTTCCAATATCCAAATTATAGGGATGCCAGAAGGAGAAGAGCAACAGCAAGAAATTGAAAACATATTTGAACAAAAAATGAAGGAAAACTTCCCCAATCTGGTGAAGGAAATAGACTTCCAGGAAGTCCAGGAAGCCCAGAGAGTCCCAAAGAAGTTGGACCCAGGAATACACCAAGGTACATCATCATTAAGTTACCCAAGATTAAAGACAAAGAGAAAATCCTAAGTGCAACAAGAGAAAAAACAGTTACCTACAAAGGAGTTCCCATAAGGGTGTCAGCTGATTTCTCAAAAGAAACCTCACAGTCAAAAAGGGTCTGGAAAGAAGTATTTGAAGTCATGAAAGTCAAGGACCTACATCCAAGATTACTCTATCCTGCAATAGTTTCATTTAGAATGGAAAGGCAGGCAGATACAGTGCTTTTCAGATAAGGTCAAGTTAAAGGAGTTCATTGTCACCAAGCCCTTACTATATGAAACATTAAAAGGACTTATCTAAGAAAAAAAGAAGATAAAGAATATGAACAATAAAATTACAACAAACTCATAACTATCAACAAATGAACCTAAAAGAAAAGAAAAACAATGAAAACAAAAACTAAGCAAACATCCAGAACAGGGACAGAATCAGAGAAATGGACATCACAGAGAGGGAGTTCAGTGGGAAGGGGGAAGGATGAATAGGGGAGAAAAGTACAGGGAAGAAGAAGCATAATTAGTAGGCATAAAATAGATGGGGAAAAGTAAAAAATGGTATAAGAAACAGAGGACTCAAAGAATTTATATGTACAACCCATGGACATGTACTAAGGGGAGGGAATGCTGGAGGGTTGGGGGGCAGGGTGGAGGGGGGATAAAGGGAGAAAAAATTGGGACAACTGTAGTAGCATAATCAATAAAAATACTTTGAAAAGATCATTTACTTTCTAACACTTAAAGCAGAATAGTCATAGCAGGAGTTAGAGAAGCTCTACTTTATACTTTGAAATATTAAAACTTCCCATGTGATTCCAAATTGTATCTTTTGGATTATAAAAAGAATTGAAATAGCTAATTTGAATTTAGCAGGTGGTTTGTAGAAACCCAAAGTCCTGAAAACCACCTGGGGCAGCAGGGACAGGTTGATTTCCTCTGTTTGTGTACATAAATGCAGGTAAATTATCAAATTTCACAGTCTTTTTATGCTTCTACATTGGGGTGAGCGAGTAAGAGGTTATTGATGAAAGAGGGTGGAAATTGGAAAAAATTGAATTAAATAATATGAAAAAGTTATTGGGAAACTAGACAAATAAAATCAGTCAAAAATACCAGAAGAATGATGTGGAGGGTATTTACCCCTATGTAATATGTTGCTTGATTAAAATCAACTTGTTCTGTAATTTGTAGACCTACTACTTTCTTACTAAACAAAATTTTATAAAAATTGGACCCTTAAGAAATACTGATATGGGCTACCATTTATTGAGCTTAGGCTCTGGGCGAGGCACAGTATTAAATATATTATATATTCCAAATAATCCTTCCAACAATTCTGAGATCGCTCCTATTATGATCCTAAATTTAATAAATAAAGACATTAAGTCTCAGAGAATGTATATGAATTCCCCGAAGTCCCTTAGCTCCTAAGTGGTGAGGTTTAAATTCAAAGTTCGTCTTACTCCAGAGCCACTACTCTTAACCACTAAATTACCTCACTAGTCTATATTAATGGTTGCTACCATACAACAAAGCCATAGTTGTTACTGAGTGATTTGAAGATGTTTGTAGCCTAACACTTTCTGCTTTTCAAAAGATATGGAATATTAAAAAGTCATGAACAATATTGTATTTTACCATAATGTTTCCTGAGAACACAATTAATATGGGGATCATGATGGTCATCAGCATAGTAAATGCCCAGAGAAGTATTGCAATTACACATGTTTAATGTGTGAATTAATAAGCTTTTGTTTAGAGAATGTTGCATAACAAAAACCTTCAAATCTCAGTTGCTTACAACTCTGGTGTTATTTCTGTCCATAGGTCAGCTGGTTTGGTTCAGCTAGAAATGGCAAGTCATATATAGACCTAGTACGTATGTTCATTCTTTTGGGACCCAGTATGAAGGGGCATTTGTTACTTGAAAGCCCTTCTCATGATTGTTGGCAGAAGTGTAAGAGGCCAGGCTAAATCATGCATTTGACTTGGATTAAAATTTGCTGCTTGGATGTGCCATATATCATGTCGACTGACATCCCACTTGTCAAAGCAAGTCACATAACCAAGACGAACAACACTGGGGTGGGGAGCTATCTCTTTCCACAGAGTAGGGAGGGCAGTGAATGGGTGTTTACTCAAAATCAATACATTCCAGATAGATGTTGTATCATCAGGAATTTTACAAAATTATCTGACAACATAATACCTTTCTTTTTTAAAATTTGTTTTCCCCAAGTTTCAAGGTACTAGTGGTCTCTAAGCATAATTTGAGATGATTTGAGGAAAGTTATGTTAAAGTATTTTTAAAGTATTAGTATTATGTTTTAATTAATAAAAGCATAAGATGTCCTCTGATGTGATACTTTTTGCATAGAAGATAATCAAAATATCAATAATACTTTCAATTTATAACAACACCTCACTTTGAATAACCTTATTGAATGACATATTTATATCTTTTTGTTCTAATCTCAAAATGGAAAATCTGAATCTCATAGATGTTTGTAATTTCCCAGGTTAGAGCAGTAGAACCAAGCCCCAAATCTTGGGTTCCCATCACCCAGTCATTTGGGTAAACTGCGCCTCATGCTTATGTGCATGCAATAAACTGTATTGATATGATATAAGTAAGTTTAGTAGATTTAGAAGTGACAAAATCAGCTTTCATATAGGTTTTATTTAAAATGTGTTTGTATAAGTACCACATGCCTAAATGCCCATCAGTCAATGAGTGGATCCAAAAACTATGGTGCATTTACAAAATGGAATACTACACAACAGAAAAAAACAAACAAACAAGGAGCTCTTATCCTTCATGACAGCATAGATGAATCTGGAGAGCATCATGCTAACTGAAGTAAGCCAGGAGGTGAAACACAAATATTATATGATCTCACCTATAAGTGGAACCTAATTAACAAAACAAACAAGCAAACAAAATATAACCAGAGACATTGAAATTAAGAACAAACTGAGAGTAACCAGAGTGGAGGGGGGAGGGAAATAACAAGGGAAAGAAGGGGAAGGGTGGTAAATGAACATGTATAAAGGACTCATGGACAAAGCCAAAGAGGGGAGGAATGAGGGTGAGAAGTGGGGGTGGGTAGGGCTGGGGAAAGTGGTGGTGGGAAAATGGAGACAACTGTATTTATACATTAATGAAAATACATAAAAATGAAATAAAATGTGTTTGTAGCATATACTATCAGAAATAGGACTCACTAAGGGAGAATCAAAGATATCTACATGGTTTGTTAAGAAAATTAAGACCATTATCCTAAAAGCCAATTTATTATACATATTTGAAGTACATACATTTTTTGTTTTGTTAATCCATTTGGGTTTATCTCAAAGGTAATATTGTTCAAAAATGACGGTAGGTTTTTCTTTTTCTTTCTTTGTAATCACCTAGGAAACAGTGGTGGCCCTCACCACATTTTCTCTTCCAAATGTGACAGGAAAAAGACAGCATAGGTTCACCTATATAGCCAAATAGATACATAAAAATATACTTACAAATATTGAATCTGCTAGTGCCATCTTTGTAGTACTTCTGTAGTAAAAAGGATCTGAATCAATAACAACTGGTTCTAAAAAAATAAATAAGAAAAACAACACAAATCACAAAATTGCAATGTTACAGACCTCACAACTATGTTCCCAGTGTCTGGGCTGGAGATGTTTATGAAACTAACCTAACTCATGCTTGTTATATCTCTCCTATACCACAGCATGACTCACTGCAGTCCTGAGCAAATACTCTGTCATAAAGGATCACCATTGCCTTTTTTAGTTTATTTTCTCTTTGGAACCCAAAAGAAGAAATGAAGGTGGAAGTAATGAATGTGGGTGAAATGAAGTATAAGAAAATCAGCACCAATGGGATAGAAAAGCAAAAGAAATGAAATTATCTTGGGTCCATTTCTAAATGAGTAAGAAATATGAAGATTAAATGAAGCAGTAAATGATATGTCTTTTATATAAAACTCAAAATTATGGCATGGTGTAGGGAAAGCAGATTTTCAGAGTTCAGAACATGATTGTACTTCTTACCACCTGTGTTACTTCTGACTGGTTTATTCACTGTTTCTTGGCTTATCTGTAGAAGAAATAAAATAACAAATACCTAACAGGATTATAATTATTGTGACAATTGAGAAAATGTGTAAGCTGTGGTCAGGAGTCAGAAAATAATGTAAGGATGTTTTATGCAACATGTAGATAGCATTTTAAATTTGAAATTATTTGATAACATTTAAAAGTCATGGATTTCACCAAATTTAGATTTTTGTCTTTTAAATAATTTGGAAAACTAAGTACTTTGGTTATCTATTGCTAACCAGATAGCATAAAATGTAACAGTTTCTAAAATAAAAAGTTGATAGTTCATTTGTTTTCTAAAAAACAATATGATTTGTAAAGTAGAAACTCATTTACTTAAACACAAAAACATTTCTCACAAAAATACATGCCTGTCCCCAATTCAGGTATTTCTTTTGAAACTCCCCAACTTCTGATTTTCAATCAGTCATTCTATTAAAATAAAATTTTCTATTAAAATCAAACCATACAATAATGTCTTTGTATGTATGGTATTGCTTGTTTGGATAATAATGTTGATATTGTGTACACCATAGAAAGATGCTTTTTAATTTAAAAAGAAAAGAAAGAGTCCCACTCATTCAGAAGGCATAGAATGACTCTTGAAATATTGAAGTTTAGAAACACTCTCCAAATTTTGCTTCCACTGGCTTACTCAGAAATGAAAAAAGAAGTTCAGCAAGCTCTAGAATCCAGCTTTTCCTATAAAGACCTCATCCAGAGAGACTACACATATGGATGTCATTTGTAACCAGGGGAGAGAACCCACAGGTCAGACTAACGTTTGGTGTCTGTCTACTCATCTGTTTTCACATTAGTTGCAAATTATAGAATCCTCCAGACCCAAATGACCATAAATCAGTACTATGAGCATGTACAATTTTTCCATCTGTCATAAAACAATGAGTTAAATTCATGCCTGTCAAAATAGGCTGCAACAAAATGGCCTTCTTCTGCAGCCAAAGGAATACAAAGCTTCCACCTCATCGCTGTAATTTATGGCCTCCATGGGGATTCAGAGTGATTAGGCCTTGGCCCACCAACACACAGAAAAACAGTAGAAGCTCCAGTAACTCCAAATGGAAATCTTGGGTTAAATTTATCAAGCAAATCAGAGAGAAATCTATTTCTATTTGAAAAGGAGGAGATATAATGCATGTTTAGTGTTCATGCACTGCTTTGGAACTTTTGGCTATTCGGTATTTGTGAGTTTTGGGATTTCTCACTTGAATACTATCACCAAAGGACATGTAATGTATTAGACATGAGAAACTTTTAGCCAAATAAAATATACAACTGCAAGCAAAGAAGTTTTTCAATGTTAACATCAACATATTTCTGCAAGTGATGTAACTGAAAATTTTCTAGGTAGACCTAAAAAAAGCATAGATTTAGTACTGGAAAAATACATTGAAAGAAAATGAAATATGTAAGCAATAGGAAACTGAAAAAGGTAATAAAAAGGAGGAAGGGAGCCAAACTGATAAGGTGTATGTGTAGACTTTATTCCATGCCATGTGTTTAGCTCAGTCCCACTACACAGTAAATGTTTCTTTAAAGCTGCCCTTCTATAAAACTGCCTTAAAATCAAATGTTGCTTGGCATCTGAAAGAAAAGATATAGAGAAAGAACAGCACAGCAAGATACAAGGCAGGCAAAAACACTGATATTCACCATACAAAAATTATTGGTCACAGTCAGAGGTGGTGAAAACTATACGGAGATAATTTGGCTGTGGGGGCAGGGGAGAATGGGGATTGCAAACAAAGGCATGTGTGCTACAAAGTCATCTGGAGGTTTTGGCACTAGGCCCTCATTATAAGCCACAGTGTGCTTGATGTGGTGTTTACTATTGAGACCCGCAGGCATTCATTCAATCATAAAGTAATATTTCACCAAACACCCCTGCTGTATTAGAAATGTTCAGCAGGGTTAGAGCCAGCAAAATGAGAGGATGATGTGGCAGAACTATATGTCATAGATCTGGTTAATGTTCAGCTGTGAATTATTGCATCTTTAAGAGAAATTCCCTGGGTATTCAGCATCACTTCCAGCGGACTAGAACTAGTGTCCAACAACAGTTCTCAGGTCATCAGTAAAAATATTATTTCTGCCAGGAATAATGATGCTTAGTCTTCATCTTTGGTACTCGAGCTGTGTCACCTGGTGGGTTCCCAGTGATGTAAACCCACAGAGATGGGGCATGTTCCCAACCTCCAGCACTCAGCAGCACTTTATGGATGAAATGCCTCTGCATTTATTTACTGCCTCTTTATATTGGGGGCTGTGGAAGAATATCGTGTTACATGCCTATGGCAAGGTGCAGCAAAGGGAATTTTGGAAACAGTCTTTGGAAACACTTTACTAGCACTGTGGTTTACTTGCCTTAAAAAGATAAGCAGAGTTAGAAATACTTGTTTGATACAGACATTGTGAAAAGTAAACTTAACAAGCTTGGCAGAATTCAATATGGTGGGATGCAAAAAATGAAAGCTTTCTTTCTTTTGGTCCTTTTCTTTCTTTTCCTTTATCTCTTTTTCATCTTTGTTTTTTTTCCTTTTTTTCATTCTTTCCACTTGTTTTCTCTCCTTTTCCTTTTTTGTCTTTCTTTGTTTGGGTTCTTTTTGTCATTCTCCTTTACATGGATGCCAATTATTCATGCATGCATTCAGTTAATCAAGTGTGTTAACTGACTAGTTCTTGCCTGTGTGTAGAGTTTTATTAAACACTCAGATATTAAACAACATATTATAGAATTATTAATTAATTATGGTCATGATAGTAGCTGAGAGTGAAATCATCAAGTTGATATGAGAACACAGAGAGTGGGGAGGAATCCAATCACATATCGATTTTCTGCACTACTAAGCTAAGAATTCCCACCTCAATCTAAATGAAACAATCAAGATTGCTTTTCTCTAAGACACATCATAGAAGTTATCATTATAACCACTACTTTATTACTTCATACCCAATAAAGTGACTCACTGTTTGTTTTATTGCAGGCTTGTATTTTTTTTTAATGGGAAAATGTAGTAGCTCCTATTACATGAAACTGACCACCAATAAATACAGGCTTATTTTATTTGAGAGAGAATTTATTAAATAAGAACATATGTTTGAAAGAGAAGAGAATGTGCCACTGAGTTTCTGTTCTCCTCTGATTTACTTCCCAACAAAAGTTATAGAAGCCACTTGAAATTGATTAAACCTGCCCCCTGCCATCTGAATCCATTGCCAACAACACTCATCAAAATCAAGTGGTTAAATTAAAAAATAATTAAAACTTCTAAAGTTAAAGCTGCAGATGGAAATTGTTTCATAAGAGCAAGTGTAAAAAAATATAGACTAGAGAAAAATCATTTTATTCTGTTTAAGTTTAGCATGCTATTTTTCCAGTTCTGACAATCCATACACACACTCTTGACAAAAAATTAGATCACAGACATCAAATATATATGTAAACGTTTTTAGAATTTGAAGAAAATTAATGCATCTAGATAAATTTATATTTTACACATAATAGGCCTGTTTTCTTTTTAAATCCCTACCTTCATGTATTGTATGTTTATAAAACATTTTTCCTCAAGTTAAAAATAAATTTTTAAAAACGTTTTATTTTTACATGCATATTTTCCCTCCTTCATGTTCAGTTTCCTTTAATACAACAGTTGAAAATCTGGCTGAGTTACTGGTAGATTCTTGAAACTTTGACAGTAAAGGAGGAAAACTATATTTTTTATTTCATTCTAGATGGTTATTGGTAACATATATGAACAAAGGCTTCATGAAAATATGAAGTTCCAGCACTTTTACTTTACCTTTGGCAAACAAAATAACTTTGAGGAGGTGTTACAGCTTGTTGGCTTCAGGTTTCTAACAAAAATTTTTCTTTACTTCAAGATCTGAAAGAGGCAGAAGAATTGCACAAAGGTTTTCCAAAGCAAAACCACCCTTCTCTTTAAGCTCCACTGCAAATATCTGAAACAACTTCAACAAGTCTGCACTTACATATGGACAAGCCAGAAATCCTCAGTAGCCCTTTATTGGAAATTATTTATGTTCCTCTTTGTATCCATAATATTTTAAACATGAGGTTTAGTCCTTAAACTGTGGCAATTTAGAGAGAATAGTCTGCAGCAGCATGGAGCAGGAAATCTTTCAGGAAAGCTGTATAAATCCATGTAGAGGCTAGGAGAAATGAAAACCAAGCTCAGAGGAACTCTTGGGAATAGCAAATTGAGGAGCCATCTTGGGCACTTGGATTGGGGGTTGGAAGCCTGTAGGGCAAGAACCAGATTGAGACCCAGAAAAGTTAATAAAAGGGAAAAGTAACTCCACAGATAGTGCTAAAATATATACAAATGAAATAAAACAAAACAATGCCTAGATATATATGTATGTGTCATTAATCTGTGAAGAACTGAATTATCCTTTTTACAGACATTTTCCCACCTTTACCTGCTGTTTATGCATCTATGTGGCATTTTTGGTGATATTTTTCCTCTTTTAGCCTATTCTTGATAATCAGATAAACCTGTATGAAAATGACCACTACCATTATTCCCTCAACTATTCAAGGAGTGAAACTGGTTTAATTGTTTATTTCTGGAATTAAATGAGTTGTAATAATAAAAATATGTGTTTATTTTTATCAACTTGAAACACCAAACATTTCCACACTCACCTAAAAAATTAAACAGAATCCTTTCTTAGCAATTTACAAAGAATTTTTCATATTTGATCTTCAGAACAGCTGTAAGATAAAAATTTTTGTGAAGCTGGTTTTATCAGAAGTCTTACCAAAGTGATATGTCCAAAGTCATAGACCCTTATCTTACTTCACATAGTTTGCTTTACATTGTACTGTGGTAGAAGAGTGAAACTACTAGAAAATATTTCTGTTTCACTGGCAGAGTTTGGCAATCCGCTGTGAATTACTTATTTCTTGTACTCTATTGCTGCTCCTCTGATGTTTTTTTTTTTAATTTACTGTATGTATATATTTATTTATTCTTTAACAAACATGTACCTAATACTTTTCTTTTTGTTGTTGTTTTTGTTCAAGTACAGTTATCTCCATTTTCCCATTACCACTTTCCCCCACCCCACCAACCCCGACCTCCCACCTTCCATCCTAGCCCTCTTTGGCTTTGTCTATGGGTCCTTTATCCCTGTTCCTTGATGACCCTTCCCCTCAGTTCCCCAGTTAACCCCTTCCCCCCTCTTTTTCTGGTTACTCTCAGTTGTTCTTTATTTAAATGTCTCTGTATCTATTTTGCTTGCTTGTTTGTTTGTTTGTTATTATTAGGTTCCACTTATAGTTGAGATCATATGTTTTCTTGACATCAAAGGGAGTTTCTTCTTAGAGTTTCCATGTCAAAATTATCTGAGACCACTAGATCATTTTAAAAGCCCTTTATGTACATTATTTATGATTTTTGTCCTAGCCTTCTGCAATTTCAAAGCATCCTGCCCACAACAGCAGAGCTTCCCACCCTGAGTATGATGGGAAAGGGCTGTATTTCTATCCCCTTAGTGTGAGGTGTGACTAGTTGAATCTGACCCCCAGGAAGTCTGGTTAGGGCCTTTAGGACAGTAGTACAGGGAAAAGACAGAATTAACTTGTCCTACAGTCTCCACACAACAAATGGCATCATTGTCAGAACCAAGCCCATGCTGAACTACCTGCCATCTTTGTCTGCTGGACTGGATGAGCCCAGTACAGAAAGGCAGGGCAGCTGTGGCAGAGGCTGTGCTATAGGTACCCCTGGAGCCTTGGGGCTGGATGTACGTACACACCTAGGAGCTGGGAGTGGGAAGGCTTGTAGGATGTCTTGTCTAAGGTCATTCCAGGCCAAAGCCCCAAAGATTTGTCATCTAGTACATCTGAAATTGATATCTTCATGGCTGAAGTGCCCTTTTTGTTCAAACTAATTCCAGGGTGCTTGCACATGCATCCTATGAAATCAATCTTTACCATTCCTTCAGTCCTTATTTGACACAAATTGAGTGGATTACAAATCCATGCTCATCATCATAAAAATTGTAATAGTTCATTTTTCTACCAGAGAAAAGCAGGAGATTTTGAATCTTTGATGTTTTAACTGTTGTACATTTTAAAATAAATGTACAATGGCTATTTTTATTATATTTTTATTGATTATTGTGGGGGAGCTTTGCCCACAGAGTCCCCCGTCCACCACGGATGAGAATAAGTCTACCAAGACATGATCTGTTGGGGAGGAAAGGTGGCTGATCTCTCGAAGGAGAAGGACCAAGAGCCTTTTCCTCAAAGGCTTTTATTGGGTTAGTTTACACAGGAAGTCAGGTAAAGCTCACTACTCATTGCCGGGAAGTATGGATCAAATAACAAGGAACTCTGAGGGCCTATTTTGATTCAGGGTCAAAGAGGTGTAAAACTTTGAGGAACAAACTTACTTCCTCCTTGGACCCTTCTCATTCAATTGAGAGTGTTCTAAACAAAGCAGGTTTCACAGGATTTTATATATTCTTTCTTAGGCCTGATCACCTGGGGAACCCACCCTTTTCAGCACAGGGTGGCACCACCCTCTGTCATTGTTTCAGGTTTAGGTGGAGCAAGGAAAGGAAGCCAGCCAAGAGATAAGGAGATTTTCTCACAAACCATGAGCACTCAGGCTTTGTCAAAGCCAAGGGGTGAGGGTCCATCACCCCCTTTTGCTGTTACCCCCAAAGTCCTTCCTTGGGGGCCTCCCATGTGATCGTGCCTGTCTTAGATCGTTCCCCCCTTGGGGAATTTTACCTGTCATTGGCTAACCGACCAAGCAGTGGGGATCAGGCAGGGTGAAGTAAAAGGAGCAGAAGTGGTGCTCCTGCCAGGGAGATAAGCTTGTCTCCTCGCTGGTTTAGGGTCTAAGGTTGTTCCCTCAGCCTTAGCCTTGAAGGGGGTTACAGCTTCTGAAACAAGGCAGGGAGGTTTCTAACAGATTATGCTATTACAGTTGTCCCAATCCTCCCCTTTGCTACCTCCACCCAGTGTACTCCACTTCCTTGGGTAATCCTCCCACCATTGTTAATCTACTTGAGTGAATAATCTTTCTTATTTGGAAGACTGTAAAAAGGTAGAATTATTATGTAACTAACCAAAAGTAAGGTACAGGATGCTTCAGTTTCACTACTGGGAGTTCTGGAAGAGTTTCTGAGAGATATAAATCATTCTAGGTTATAAAAGAAGCCAGATTTTAAACAGTCAACTTCCTAAGTAAGCATTTTTAATAATGGCCTGATATTGCACAGTCTCCAGTAATTTATTATGACTACTTTTCTCATTATAAATAAGTATTAACTTTTGCATCTGGCTTTATATTTATGATTTTATATTCTTTTAAATCCCCCCTCCCAAACTGTATAAACATCAGATTCAAGAAACCTGGGTCTGTCAGTGATCAGAAACTTCATAATGCCATATAAAGCATAAATCCTGACAAAGTTAAAGTTAGATTACAGGGCCAAGTTTAATTTTCCCATTAAAAAGTGGAGTGGGAGAGAGAAAAGTAAAAAATTGGAAATATTTTATGTGGAGGTTCTATAGAAATGTTATATTTAATATGTTTCTAAAGAGATCATATTTTATTTTTCTTATAATTATGTAATATAAAGAGAATATAATGAAAATCTCACCAAGTGTTTTGTAAATGCCCCAAATGTCCTTCTGGTTACTGCTCTGTACAAATATACTTCTCAGTATGCTGTCATGTGAAAAAGGAAATTTTGCTTCCTTTACTATGGATTGTCCTTGGAATGTTTTTGCTCCAATTCCAGAAACTAGAGCCCTGAGCAGCCCTGAGTTCTAAATGGGGAGCTCACTCGCTCAATTGTTAGGTGGTGTGGGTCATGGCGGGGCAGAAACGTCTGGTCTCTGAAGCAATACTGGGCTTTTGCTTCACCCTCAGGTACAGTTACTGCTGGACTTGGCCTGTTGGCCAAACAATCAGGGTAAAAATTTTACATTTGACTGGTTGAAATATTCCCTAGGCCTGTCTGAGCTGTCACACATGGGGCCAAGTGTGGATGTGCTTTTGTAATGTCAGTTAAGTTTCTTATGAATTAGTAAGGATTTACTTTTCTGGGTCTATAGTTGTTAAATTATTTAGGTAATCTCCTTCTATACAGCCCTGACTGACAGAAATGCCCTGGCTGTGCATTTAGAACCTTTCTCCCTTTCATACTTGAGTTTGTTAACTGGTTTGTTTTGCATTGAAGACAATGGTACTTTTGAAACGTACTTTAAAATGGTACTTTTGAAAAGACATCCTATGTTCTAGGATGCCTCTCACTCTGGATTTATCTGATGCTTCCTCATAATTAGATGTTTCTGCATTTGGGGAAGAAACATCACATACATGATGTGTCTTTCTCAGGAAATAACATTAGAGACTCAGGTTGTTGACTTGTCCTATTAATGGAATTAAAATAAGGACTATAGATTAGTATTGTATCAATATTATTTTTTTATTGTTGATATTGTGCCATGGTTACCTAAGAAAACATCTTTATTTTAGAAAGTACACACTGAAAGAGAGAAGGAGAACACTAAAGGAAATGTGTTAAAGTGCTAACATTTAGAGAATGTGAGTCAAGGTATGGACATTTTTTGTACTATTTTAGAAACTTTTCCCTAAGCCTGATTATTTCAAAATAAATAATTAAAACATGCAGAAGTCCAGTTGTTGTTTATGCCCTGTTTTATAATCCAAGGATGTTTCTATCACAGCCAGATATTTGAACAAGTTTCCAGTGGGACATCTATCAATTAGAACAGTTTAAAAATGATGTTTATGTACTAAAATTGAGGGATGAAAAATTATAATTGCCTTCTCAGTCTGTTTCAGAATACCTGGCTTTGAATCAATTTTCAACTTCACAAAGATTAACAGAAATCTGTCTAAAAACCATGTGCCAACATATTCAGTAGGAAGAACTGATTTAAATAGTGTAAAATTGACATATTAACTATTTAGTTCTTACTTTGCTGCTTTCCTGTCATTTTTCTATCCTCTGTCAACCTTTGGATAAAAGCTGCTTTCCAATTTTTGAAAAGAAAACTATGACTAGGCTAGGATAAAATTCCAGACATCCTGGTGGGCTGTCAATTGTTCACCTTACATATTATGAAGGTTAAGGTTGTGTTCAACATGTTTGTTGTTTTTAACAATTTGCTCATTTACGTTGGCTGAAGGGTAATTTTCTAAGAAACCCAAAGACCACAGTTATTTTTTGTTTTTGTTTTTTGATTTCAGTCCATAGCTTTCAACGTTTTATAGTACAAGATTTGGGTAAATTAGAAAGTCAAACACTACATCCAATTACCTGAATAGAATATTTAGATAACCTTGTGGTGGTTGTTTTTTTTTTTTTTTTGCAAAATTCAAATGTGATATAAGCTATGCCATGCCATGAATTCTGAACATAGAGAACTATATAAATCCTAGCTTGCTGGTCTCTTGACCTGATCAGGAAGGCAGTTTGAGATATCTAAAAGAGCAGCAGCTTTGGAGTTGGCCAGATCTAGATCTGCTAACCAGCTCATTTACTAGCTCTGTGACTATGGGTAAAAAGTTACATGTGGTAGAGTCAAGCTGGCAGAAGAGTAAATGGGAGTCACACTAATCTGCTCCCAAGACCAATATGGAATTGCATCTAAATTATGGAGAAACCACTCAGAACAAACAATTGAGCAATACATAGAGAGATGCCTTATAAACTCAGACAGAAAAATCATCTTCAACACTAAATGACCAGAAAGGATGTGATGGAGACATGAGAAGTCTAGCTGGGCATCCACAGGTGGCAGTGCCTGAGGGAGAATTAAGCAATAGGTTGGATCCCTCTGAGAAGTGTGGAATCTAAAACCTAATCTGGGATCCCCAGCCTAGAGCACCAGAGCCAAAAAAGTACATGGATAACAATCAGTGGTAAAAAGTAGCAGGGATGCTCTCTACCAGAGAGTGATGGCTGGAGATGCAAAGAGCCATCAAAAGGGCCAATGCACTAATTTTCATTTGCAGCCACTTACCCTGGGCTCCAGAAAAGGCGGGGGCAGAGTGGGCTAGAGATGCCTGAGCAAAGACTGGGGTTGGAAGCTGTGGAGAGAATAGTGAGAGAGTCCCAACAAGAGAGTCAGAATAGGGTCCTAGTTCTGAGCCATCCCTCCTATGACAGCAGCCATTCTGTTCAAGCACACCACTCCCCTACGAGTGGCAGCAATCTGAGAGGAAACAACAGTCCTAACTACCAGAGGAATTCTGTCCCAGCTCTGCAGTGCTTAAGCCTTACTACTGAGTGCAGGTTGACTATATTAATAACTGAAGAAGAAAGACATAGACAATAGATCCCTGACAAAGGGGAGGGGGCAGAGTGGAATACAAACACTTGAGGAGAGACTGAGGAAAGAGGTTTAAGTGAGATAGCTGATAGAGTACTAGCTGTTGGGATCACCTCTACAGCTTGAGCCATTGTGCTCAGGCAGACCACTCCCCTCTGAGCAGCAGCAGCCTAAGGGGAAACAATAGCCCTAACTCCAGGAAGGATTCTGCCTCACCCTGTGGAGCTTAAGCCTGGCTGTTATGTGTAGAGTGACTAGATTAATAACTGAAGGAGACAGCCATAAACAGTAGATCTCTAGCAGTCTCAGAGCAAGCTGCCTAAAGTCAGACAGGGTTAACATCTGACAACATCAGAGGGTGACCCACAAAGAAAAAAACATTGGTAAATACTAGATGTTACCAAGACAAAATGCACTGTGGTCTTCTCCATGATTTGAGATATTGTCCTTCCTCTAGAACTTTTTAACATTCATTTCTTGTTCATAAAGTTTGTGCATATTAAGTCCCTAAATTTTATACTATAGTTTATTTCACTCCTTTCTTATAATAGTCAATCTCTTTACACACTTATCAATAATGGTTCATTTTCTGTTAATAGTGGTACTGCAGGAGGGAGATAATTTTGCAAATATGGCTTGTTCCCTGAGATTTATAGTTGTGTTCTGGCAGCCCCTGTACAACAGCATAGAAGATATGGTATGTAGAGTGACAGTCATTCAGCTGGAAGGAAGAACCCACCAAAGAATGACCCAACAATATTCAAAATCCCAGAGCCAACATAAACAGAATAAAGGGCATCCCAAGAGCATCAAGTTCAGGATATCAAGGAGATTGCACCACTGAATCTAACAGGTCTCCTAACATAGACTTGCACACCACAAATTCAGGGTCAAAAAAAGAACAATTTAAGAATCAGAAGAAAACAAGGAGAGTCTCAAAAATCATGGAAAGTCAAAGAAACAACTCCCAAACAAAAGCAAAGGAGGAATCCTCAGAAAGAATGCTAAATTAAATAGAGGCAAGTCAAATATCAGATAATGAGTTCAAAACAATGGCTATAAGGAAGCTCCATAAGCTCAGTGAGAATTATCTACAACTGTAGGGAAACTGTAAGCAGCTTACAGTGAGTTACACCAGCATAGAAAGGACACAAAAACTATCAATGAGAGCCAAGAGGAAATGAAGAATACAATTTCTGAATTGAAGAACACAGTAGAATGAATCAAAAACAAGTTAGATGAAGCAGAGTTTCAAATAAGCAAGCTGAAAAACAAGGTAGAAAAAATCTTCCAAAAAGAGCAAAAAAAGGAAGAGACTCAAAGAATGAAGAAGGGTTAAGGAAAATGCAAGACAATATGGAACAAAATATCAGTACCATAAGGATACCAGAAAAAGAAGAGAAGCAAGTGATAGAAAACCTGTTTGAAAGAGTAATGATGGAAAAGTTCCCTAACTTGATGAGAGAAAAAGTCATACATATCCATAAAGCAGAGAGTGTCCCAATCAAGAGGAACCCAAAGAGGTGACTGCAAGACACCTCATAATTAAAATGGCAAAATTAACAAAGGAAGAATTTTAAAGACAGCAAGGGATAAATAGGAAGTAATACACCAGGGATGCCCGATAAGCCTAGCAGTACACTTCTCAACAGAATCATTACAAGCCAGAAGAGAATGGCAAGAAATATTCCAAGTCATGAAAAACAAAGGCCTGCAAACAAGACTACTATACCCAGCAAGGCTCTCAATTAAAGTGGAAGGGCAAATAAGGAATTTCCAAGACAAAAGGGGGCTAAAGAATATATCACCATCAAGCAAGCACTGCAAGATATGCTACTGCTTTAAGAAGACAAAGAAAAAGAGTGATAGAGAGGAACATAACTACAAAGGGAGTAAAATGGCAATGAATAAGTACCTATCAAATAACAACCTTAAATATAAAGGTATTAAATACTCCAATGAAAAGACATAGGGTAGCTGAATGGATAAGAAAACGACCTGCAAATATGCTGCCTACAGGAGACCCACCTCAGAACAAAAGACCTGCACAGACTGAGAGTGAAGGGTGGGAAAAAAAATATTCCAAGCAAATGGACAAGAAAAACAGCCATGTAGCAATACTTACATCAGACAAAATAGACTTCAAAAAAAGGGCATAAAAAGACATAGAAGGACAATTCATAATACTCAACAAAATAATCCATTAAGAATACATAAACATTATAAACATATATGCACAAAGTACGGGAGCACCCACATGTATATAGAAAGTCTTGGAGGACTTCAAGAAAGATATAGACAGCAACAAAATTATACTAGGGATTTTAACACTCCACTGTCAAAAATGGGTAGATCTTCCAAACAAAATATAAAAAGGACTAAACTTTATTATATATATATATATATATAATCAGTTTAGTTCTTTGCCAGTTTATATATATGTATATGTATATGTATATAACTATATATATATATAAAATCAGTTTAGTCCTTTATCAATTTATATAAAACTTTAATCTCACAGAAATAAAATACACATTTTTTAAATGGACATGGAACACTTTCAAACAGACAACATGATAGGACATATAACAAACCTCAACAAATTCATGATTTGAAATCATATCAAGCATTTTCTCAACAACAAGGGCCTGAAACTAGAAACCAACCTCAAGGAAAAAAACTCAAAAACACTAAAATTCATGGAGATTGATTAGCATGCTATTAATAATGACTGGGTTAAGACTGAGATCAAGGAAGAAATCAAAAATTTTCTGGAAACAATTGAAAATTAACACAATAGTCTAAAACTTAAGGGACACAGAGAAAGCAGTCCTGAGAGGGAAGGTCATAGCAATACAGGCCTACCTAAAACAGATAGAAATATTTTAAATAAACAACCAAACCCTACATCTACAAGAACAGGATGCACAGCAATAAGCAAAGCCCAGAGTGAGTAGAAGGAAGGAAATAACTAATATCAGAGCAGAATTAAATGACATACAGATTAAAAGAACAATTCTAAGGATAAGTAAATCCAGCAGCTTGAACAACTATAAAAAAAAATAAATAAATCCAGGAGCTTGTTCTTTGAAAAGATGTACAAAATCAACAAACCTTTAACCAGATTCATCAAGAAGAAAAGATAGAAGACCCAAATAAACAAAATCAGAAATGAAACAGGAGAGATTACAACTGATACTACAGAAATACAAAGGATTGTAAGAAATTACTATGAACAACTATGAGCCCAGAAAACCTGGGTAAAATAGACAAATTTCTAGAAAAATATAATCTTCCTAAACTGATTGAAGAAGCAGAAAGCCTGAACAAACTAATAACAGCTGGCGAAATTGAAGCAGTAATCAAGACTCCTGTTATGCAAAAGTACTGGACCTGATGGTTTCATAGGAAAATTAAAAAACAAAAAACTAAGGAAGAGTTAACCCCTATCCTTCTTAGGTAATTCCAAAATATCTAAGAAGAAGGTAAACTACCAAACTCTTTTATGAGGCCAGCATCATCCTAATCCCTAAACCATACAAATACACAAGAAAGAAAGAAATCTATAGATCATTATCAAGGATAAACATAGGTGTTAAAATTTTCAACAAAAATATTGGCACAATGAATCCAGCAATATATTAAAGGATCATATACCATGATCAAGTGAGTTTCACCTCAGGTATCCAAAGATGGTAAAATATTCACAAATCAATAAATTTAATGAATCACATAAACAAAAGGAAAGACAAAGATCACATGAGCATACCAATAGATGGGGAAGAAGTATTTTGAAAGGTACAACACCCATGCATGATAAAAACACTGAGCAAAGTGAGAGGAGTGGGAGTATACCTCAAAGTAATAAAGGCCATATATTAGAAACTTACAGCCAACATCATACTCAATGGGCAAAAACTAAAAGCTTTTCCAATAAGATTAAGAATAAGACAAGGATATCTGCTTTCACCACTTTTCATCTACACAGTATTGGAAGTCCTAGCCACAATGATCAGACAAGAAAGAGAAATAAAAGGCATCCAATTTGGAAAGGAGAAAGCAAAATGGTTGTTGTTTGCAGATGACATGTTAATGTACATAAAAAATCCTATAGACACCACCACAAAACTACTCAGTCTAATATGTGAATTTGGCAAAACATCAGTATACAAAGTGCATATTCATAATCCAAAGGTATTTTTTGTACACCAACAATGAAATATCAGAAACAGAAATCAGCGAAAAATCCCATTTGATATAGCAACAAGAAAAATAAAGTACCTAGGGATAAACCTAACCAAGGAGGTAGAAGACCTGTACTTAGAAAACTACACAACACTAAAGAAAGAAATTGAGGAAGACAAACAAATGGTAGCATATACCATGTTCCTGGATTGGAAGAATTAGCATCATCAAAATGTCCATACTACATAAAATAATTAACAGGTTCAATGCAGTCTCTATTAAAATAACAGTGGCATATTTCACAGATATAGAACAAATATTTCAAAAATTTATATTGAAACATAAATGACCCCAAATAGCCACAGAAATTTTGACAAGAATAAAGTATGAGGGATTTCCATAGCTAAAATTAAACTATACTAAAAGTCCATGGAAACAGTCTGGTACTGGCATAAGATTATACACATAGATCAACGGAACAGAAGAGAGAGCCCAGAATAAACCCAAGTCTCTAAGGATAATTAGTACTTGACAAACAGAGAAAAAGCATAAAATAGAGTAAAAATAGACTCTTCAGCCAATGGTGTTGTGAAGTCTGAACAGCTACATTGAAAAAAGTGACACACAACCACCAACTTACACAATATACAAAGACAAACTCAAGATGGATAAAAGACTTAAATGTAAGTAGCAACACCATAAAAGTCCTAGAGGAACCCTGGCTGGCGTAGCTCAGTGGATTGAGTGCGGGCTGCGAACCAGGCATCGCAGGTTCGATTCCCAGTCAGGGCACATGCTTAGGTTGCAGGCCATGTCTCCCAGTAACCGCACATTGATGTTTCTCTCTCTCTCTCTCCTCTCCCTCCCTTCCCTCTCTAAAAATAAATAAATAAAATCTTAAAAAAAAAAGTCCTAGAGGAGAACATAGACAGGAAACTCATCCTCCAAGGACCTTTTTCATTGATTTTAGAGAGATAGGCAGGGAGGGTTGGAGGAACGGAGAGAGAGATCTCAAAAGAGAGACAATCATCCATGTGAGAATGAAACACTGAATGGTTGCCTCCCATGTGCTCCCTGAACAGAGATAAGAATCCAACCAACTGAGCCACACCAACCAGGGACAATTTGATTTTCTTTTTAGAGAGAGAACTATGTAATTTTTTATTCAGATTTTCATGGAAAATTTAATATTTTTAACTGTTTTATTGTTTAATTACAGTTTTTTGCATTTCCCCCAACTGCAACCAAACCTATCTCCCTTTTTTGCTTCCACCCCCCTTGTTTTTGTCCATGTGTTTATTACAGTTGTTCCTGAAAATATTTCCCCCAATTATCCCCTCCCACCTTTTGTTTGGTTACTGTCAGATTGTTTTTAATTTCAATATCTCTGGTTATATTTTGTTTACTTTTTTCTTTTGTTGATTAGGTTCCAGTTAAAGGTGAGATCATATGATATTTGTCTTTCACCACCTGGCTTATTTCACTTAGCATTAGGCTCTCCAGTTACATCCATGCTGTTGCAAAGGATAGGGCTCCCTCTTTCTCTCTGCTGCATAGTATTCCATCTTGTTGCTATTGTTTTTTGATCTACTCATTTATTGATGGGCACTTAGGTTGCTTCCAGCACTTGGCTATTATAAATTGTGCTGCTATGAACATCGGGGTGCATAGGTTCTTTTGGATTGGTGTTTCAGTGTCCTTAGGATATAGTCTCAGCAATGGAATTGCTGGGTCAAAAGGCAGTTCCATTTTTAGTTTTCTGAGAAAATTCCATACATTAAAATGAAAAGAGAATTGTCTATATAGGAAACCATTTTTGCCAATGATACCTCAGACAAGGATTTGATCTCCAAAATATGTAAAGAACTCACACAACTCTACTCCAAGAAAACAAGCAACCCAGTTAGAAAATGGACAAAAGACTTGAACAGACACTACTCCAAGGAGGACATACAGAGAGCCCAGACACATACAGTTTAGGTACAAAGCATACCTGACTTGGCTGGGTGGTGCCCTGTAGAGAGATCCTAGGCAAAGTCTAGAATCAACAATTAATTCTTCAGGGCACCCTGGAGTTTTCAAATGGTCAGGGATAAAAATTCCATTAAAACTCAAAAAAATAGTCATGAATTACCCCAATTCATCCTGTTTTCTTGTCCTTTGAGGGTCCAGATCAATCATACATCTCCAGGATTGTACTTTCCAGTGATGTCAAGACTTCTACAGGAATCCACATATCTTTATTCAAAACCTGGGGACAGAAAAAGGAAGCAAATGTGTTTCACCTTTGGGGATTTAAAAAAAATTAATCTAGCATGTATAGCACATTTCTCCCACGGTGAAGTTTAGAGAATCACCCTGTAACCAAACACATTGGTATCTCTGTTTTGAATGTATAAATATTCTTAGAGGGATAAGCAAGGACTGTCAAAAACCTCATTTTGTTCAGGTCAGATTTTGATGCCAAAAGATTTAAGGAAAGCATTTGTTTCTTGAAGATTTATGGATTCTTGAATTGTGGATAAGGCATGATAGACCTGTGTCTAGTCTGCCTGCTTAAACTTTCAGACTGGATGCTCAAATGATATCTCCAAATTATATATCTAAATAGGTCTACTGAACCTCATCCCTAAAACCCCTTTCTCACCCAGATTTTCCATATTAATCATATGTTTCTTCATAGCCAAGTTGTTAACGTCAAAATTTTTCCATCTCTCATTTCTTGTGTTGGTTTCACCAGGCAGTCATGTTAATTCCCAAACCATTCATTGCCCTCTATCTCCCCTGCCACCCCATGGTGCATTCATTGTGATTATTGGCTGAGCTACAGGAGCTACTTGATTTAAAGCTCATACACTATTAACACCCCACCCCATCCATTTTGGATTGCAGATAGAGGAATTATTTGAAGTCATAAATTGGCATGTAACTATCTAGCTTTCAATCTTACAGTGTCTCCCATTATTACTATAGGTAGTTAGCTGGTTGTTAATGAAGAAAGGATGCAAAGAGAATCAGACAAATCAACCAGGGTTCATAAACCTGCTTGCTTAGCCAGGAAGCTACAGATTCACACACTCCAGGGGATTGCAGCATTACCTAGCAGAGAGGATTAACAATCCTCCCCACCCCATACTGGGAGGAAGTACTGAAGTACTGGCTTTTCAATCTCCTCAGTCCACTTGCCTAGTCTATAAGAGGAAATAAGTACTGCTCAATAGAAGTGAAAATGGTACAGGAGTACTTGCTTGGCCATAAAGGCCTGTCAGTCTGACCTGGAAAAGGATCACTGGCTAGGGGGTGGCCCCATTAGAAGCCTGCAAATCTTGGGAAGTTGATTGTATATTGTGAAAAAGCCTCTGGCCCTTCCCAAGCCTGACATATTATAATGTAGCTTAACAAAGAAGTCTCTCTCTCTCTCTCTCTCTCTCTCTCTCTCAGCATGTGGTCTCCCCATTCATTTATTTATTCTCTTCATAGCCATGTGTTTCTAGTAGCCACATGGTCAGCAGCTTCACATATTCTAAATAAAGCCTTCCAGTGGGAGCCTGGGTAATGTAGCACAGCCAGGAACAACACTAAGCTACTTGGATGGGGAATGAGACTGCTAGTACTGGAACAATTAAATAGAATCTCTTAACACTGGCCCTTGTTTTGACCTTGCTGAAGATGCAGCTAGACTTTTCCATGGTGGGACAAAAGGAGATGGAACACAGGAGCAGCCTCCTATTTCAGCACAAGTAAATCTTGTCACCACTATCTTGTGTATGTGGGTCCATAGAATTCTTTCCTCATGTTAAAAGGCCCCACTTCCACAGATAACAGAGTTTTTTTTTAAGAATATCCATAGCTTCCTATGCCCAGTAGCAGCCTCCCACAAGCCCAGCTCTGCCTTGTCACGCCATCTTTTTCATACACTGCCCTCCACCCACACTGGCTTCATTTTTTTTTTCCTTCACATCTGCCAAGCTCTATCCCATTTTAGGGAATGGCATTTGCTTTTCCTTCAGGATGGTTCCACCATGTCCTTCCAGCTTTAGCTTAGGTGGCACCTCTTTAGAAAAACCTTTCCTGAAGATTTTCTAAAGTAAACTCACCCTTCCACTTCCACTTCTTCATTTTGTGACCTTGTTCATTTCTGCACAGTACTGATCCCATGGTATGATTACTGCTTATTACTGTGTCAGCTACTGTTGGTTTCCCCACTCCACCACAGTATCAGTTCTGTGAGAGACTCACTCACTGCTGTGAACTCAGACAGGGTCTGCCAAAGTGAATGAAAAAAAAGAAACTCATTAATAAAGAAAGAATGAATGACTGAATGAGCAAATGATGTTGAAAGTAGAGACCATTTATTTTAAATATCTTACATGGCACCCAGGTATAGCAAACACTCATTAATTGAAAGTTAAGGTTATTAATATATTCAAGTATCACCATCATTATTATCATCAGAAGGTAAGTCACTCTGGGCTTGTGAGAACAACTGGCTCCAATAAATGGGGGTGGTGATGATGTTTCCAATCTGTGGTCATATAGTCCAAAATTCCAAACAAGGCTGACCTTAAGGTACTGGCATTGCCTTCTACTTGCCTTCTAATACACAGCTACCATCAAGAAGTATGATCTAGAGTTCCGGCCAAGATGGAGGCATAGGCAGTCGCACTGTGCTTCCT
>PVIA01007792.1:0-79062 GCA_004024845.1 Tonatia bakeri
GGTCCTGCCGGCTCTCGGTGCAGCTCTGCTGTGCTGCCTGCAGGCTGCCCGCAGACTCCCTGTCTGCCAGGAGAAAGGAGCCGCTCAGGTTCTCTCAACAAATCAGTGGTGGCCTGGATACTATTCACTTCCTGGGGAAGGCCTTGTCCCCCAGGCTAGGCCAGGTCTTGGCTTCCAGGGAGTTCCACATGGGGGTGCCTGCTGGCTGGAGGTGACCTCTCTGACCTGTTCTAGACTGAGAGCCATGTGCTCAGCCCGCTCCTCCCTCTGTCAGGCTGCCTCGTATTTATTCATACTTATTTACAGTTCTGCTTGGTCTTCTCCGTCCCTTTCTTCACGTATCAATGCAATTGGGGTTAGGGCTGCAGACTTATGCAGGGGCCAGGGCACTGTAGGGAGGTGGTTTATCCAGTCTCAGGCCTCCTAGCGAGCATCCTGGAGAGGAGGAGGAAGAGTCAGGAGAAGCTGAGAAGTGTGCCCAGGGCCAGGACATGCACAGGCTCCTGGAGGATGCTGGGACATCTCAGGCTGGGGCCGGGCAGCGGGAGTGCGGGAGGAGGGTCTACAGTATGTGCCAGGATGTGGGCTTGGGGAGCGTGTTCAAGTCTCCCGAGAGACGGAGATTTGCCCTGCCTGCCTCCCACCCTCCCTACGTGATAACAACAGCTGCCTCACTCCATCGCCCCTCCTTTTGTAGGACGACGCACACAGATGCCACACAGAAACACTTTCCAGGTTACAGCCAGATGTACAGAACAGAACCCAAAACCTCAGTCTCCATGGCAAAAAGCCCATGGTGGAAAACTGCACCTAGTTCCTTCCGAACAGGCTTGGGCACGGCAGTGATTTTCAGGATTTAACTGTAGTCTATTCAGGGTGGCTACCTGCACCCCCCTCTTTCCCCTCAGGGGGACCTTAGACCCTGGTTTACAGTGAGTCAGGGACCAGAGGTATGGTGGCGGAGTACGGGTGTGGTCTTGATCTTGGCTGACGTCTACCAGGTTCGAATGTTCTTGTCTGGTTTTAGGTGACCATCTGATGTCCCATCAGCATCTCTGAGATGCTCAGGACACTCATTTGGTCTTGGCCAACAGGTTCTCACAGGTCACTTGACTACTATGATTCTCACATGTATTACATACACAGACATCACACACACATAAAGATCACTTGACTGTAATAATAAACATGATAATTTTGGAGCTGTGGAAGAGGAAGGTAGATGCATAGGTCCATCACCTGTCTGTTCCCTGGTCTCAGAACCCTCTCCCCTTATCCTTCACCTGGCCAACTCCTGCCCGTTCCTCAGCCTGCAGCTGGAATGTCATGTCAGCATCGGTCTAAGTTAGAAGCTCCCTCCTCTGAGCACTGTGCATTTACTTTAAGAATAGTTATACAAGTCTGTACATGTGTGATTCTCTGCTTAAGGTTTATCTCTTCCTACACCTGCACCACACTCTGTCATAAACCCAGAAAGGTGAGGGTACGTAGTATCTGGTATAGGCACACACAGAAAGATTTAAAAAAGGCACAGCTTGAGGCCCTGGGTCCCCCAAGGTCCTGTGGCTAATTACTCGAACAGCAGCGCTGGCTCCTTGGCCTCGGGTGGCCCACAACAGGGCTCTTTCCGGCACGCCGTGGGGAGTGGGGTTGCCTTGACAAGGTGTTAAAAATCTGGCTAACGCCTTTCAGGTTCTAAAGCCCTGTTTTTAATTAAGAAACGACAGAGTGTGAGATTGCAGTGCCTGGTGGAAAAAAGGGGCTTCACTCTGGACTGTTCGGAAATACACTCCTGCCTCACAGCACTCCCAAGAAACCCTGAGGAAACAAATCCTCGAAGTGGGATACATTGTGCTTGTGTCAGGAAGCCAGAAGAAACAGGAGAGAAGGGGAAGACTCTGTCCCCTCCCCTTGTCCTGTCTGCACCCCTGGACAAGGGTTCTCAGTGTCCCTCTGGAGGACCGAAGTCAGAGGTGGCCGGGCAGAGCTGGTTTCTGTGGAGAGGGCTGCCTGCACCTCTGATTATTGCAGTTACTGCCTTGAGTCCTGCTTGACCCGATGGAATATCGACAGGCCGTGGTGAAGGGGGACAAAGTGCCTCTGGTGAAAATACGATCGCTGGCCCCTTATCTGTTTGCCATCCTGGGGATCGGTAGATTCTTGCCCTGGGGTTTGGTGGAGACGTACATGAATACCTAGATGGGTGGGAGGGTCCGAAAGTAACTTGCTCTCCTAGCTAACTGAGGCTTCTTCCCTCTTCCAAGCTTGATCCTGTTTGTGGATTTGTCACCAGCTCCCTGACGAGTCCATTTGGAGCAGAGTTGTTGCTGTGAGGGTGGTTTGCTTGATGCTCATCTGGGTCGTGGAGCTTCGATCTGATTTAGTCCAGTGCAGGCTGTGGAGCCTGAGTGTCCATGTGCTGCATTTAGGCCTGGAAGGGAGTGATTAAGTAGCACGACCAAGAAGAACATTAGCTGCCAGGCCCTTTGAATTTCATCAAGCCATGTAGTTGACTGTCAACCCAATGTTCATTTCCTTTGTCCTGGGGATGTCACTGCCTAGTATCCAAAATGGTCACAGTAATGTTGAGAACGGGAAGGGCTGATGTTTAATTAATCACACTCACTAAGCAGCTGTAGGTGTCTCTCAAACTGTAACTGCTATTATAGTTAACTCTAGACTATTAAATATAGCTAACTCCTAGTTACCTAAAGTATTAGTAAAGATTAGGTTATGTTGTAACAGAAGCCAGCATATAGTAGGTTAAGTACACAGTAGCTTAAATTCTGTCACTTTAAAAATTCTGGAAGAAAGCAGTCCAGGGTTCATAGAGCAGTTCCATGAAGTCATTAAGAAGCCAGATACCTTTCTCTTCGCCACATAGTTTTCATCACTCAGGTCTTCTAGAAGAGGCTGTTGAAGGTCTGGCCATCATGTCTACATCCCAGGAAGCAGGGAGGAGGGAAGTAGAAGGACAAAGGGTTCTTTTCCCAGCAGTGTCAGATACCGTTAAACCTCTTTAAACAATCTTCTTGGAAGTTCCATATGACAGGGACCAGAACTTAGTCACACGGCTATAGCAAACTGCAAAGCAGGCTGGGAAATTCCTTTCAGCTCTGTGCCTTGCTGTACCAGATAAAGTCAGGGTTCTGTTACAAGGGAAAAAAGAAAGCAGTTATTAGGAGGCAAGTAAAAGTTTCTGCCACATTCTGTTTGGATTTCTTGGGACTCTTTCTTTTCTTGTCTTCCTGTTCTTGGAATTTTTCAAGGAGGAAAGGACTTATAAAGAACTGAAAGTCAACTAATTTATTTTATTACTTGCTATCAGATCTGATTTTTTAAAAAATTGCTGGGAAAAAGATGGGAATCCCTGTCTCTATCTGCATTAGAGTGTAGATGTTTCCATATGTTTCTGTTATGTGTGTGCTTTCCTACCCACAGGTGTGGAGTGGGTGGAGGCCAGGTTTGTTTGTGGACATCCGGGGGAGAAGTTTAATGGCCAGTAGACAGAGAGGCCTATAGCTGGAGGGAGAGGTGAGGGCTGAATACTCAGATCTGGTCAGATGCGAGTGGGAGCCCTAGGAGGCAACCTCAGCAAATATTCCTCCTGATTGTTTACCTCCGGCTTTTACTGGGCATTCATCCCCATTGGACAGTTTCTATGACAACCACGGGGGAAGTAGCTATAACATGTTTGAACTCCCCAGAAGTCAGGCATTCAGCCAGCACAAAGAGTCGGTATGAACTTCTAGCCAAACTTCAAGAGATTCTCAGAGAGAACATGTTATTTTCCGGGAAATACCCATTTCTCCCATGAGCAATTTCATCTCTCATTCCTAAGTTTCACACATCAGCAGGTTTCCTTGATGTTCAGGGTCCTAAAGAAGGAAGACAGTCTTGACTTGCAAGTGAGAGGAGCTAATAAGAACAAGTTTTATATTGGTAAACACCAAGGTTTCAGCACGCACACAGTGATAAATTATGAAAGCTTTTCTCAGCAGTCCTGCCCTGTGAACCTTCCCTCCATTTCATTAAATCTGCCGTGATCTTGTACGAAGGCAGGTCATCCTTGTTCGGGCCCCCACTCCCGTGCGCCTATCTCTCCTCCTGCACTGGAGCCCCGACTTGCCACTTCCTCTGCTTTCACAGCTGTTTTTTCCTACCGAACTGTAAACTCTTGGGAAGGCAGAACTAATCTTATTTAAATTTGATATCCTCAGCATCCAGGACAGTGCCTAGCACTTACCAGGACCTCATTGAATGTTTATGGAATGGATGGATGAATAAACGAAAAAACCTTCCAAATCAAAGTGTTGTTGTAGAAATTGCAAACACTTCTCCTGACAGGCAGAGACTGGCTGGCAAGTTTCCGTGCATGGACTGTGTTGACATGACATCATGCTTGTTGTTGTGGCTTCTGGCACACTCGTGTTGTGCAGAATGCCTGGTATGGGTCACGAACTTTGGCCACCACAAAGAGAATGAGAGAGAGCACGTGAGGGAGAAAGAGGAGGAGGAGGAGGTGGGGGAGAAGAAGGTTGTGGTTTCCTGAATTCTGTGCTTGTGTAACCTGGGGGAATTCTCCACCTGCTGCTGTATCTTACAGGTTCCTAGTGCTACCAAAGTAGAAACCTGAAGGGATGACACAAACACCAGAGTGGTTTGGGAGGAAAAACTAAGTAAAATGTATGTTTCTCTTGGAGGAAAATGAGAATCCATTTGTCAATTATCATGCACTGTGATCTTCGAGGAGGTAAGGGGCAACAAGTTGCTGGACTTGTCTCTACCTCTGTAACTCTCGGCCAACCTACGTCCTGCCTCCTGTGTTCATTTCGAGTGAAACTCCTCTTCTCCTCTGGTTTTTGTTAAACGGTCCTCTCCTAGCCAACCAGCCTTGTCAGTGCTGAGCTTTGTTTGCTCAGGCGTGATCTTGGCCACCTGGGCTCCGTCTCAGCTACACTCAGGCCCCCTCTTCAGGGTTCTTTCATGACCTTCCCTTGGGTGCAGTTTTGCTTTAGGCCATTGTTGCAGTTCTTGCCTCAGATGACGGCATTCTCTTTACCTCAGGTCTTACTCCTGATGAGAGCTGTGCCTGTAGGACTGGGGATGGAGGGTGTCAGAAAGGCTGTCAGCGCCTTCACTCTCAGGTCACCTCAAGGGGTGGACCTCAGCCATGGTTTCACATTAGAATCACAAACCGGGGAGCTTTTGAAATTCTTGAAGATGAGGCTCTACCCCAGAACGATTAAATCAGAATCTCTGGGGGTGGGACCCA
Organism: Tonatia bakeri; assembly: GCA_004024845.1. Taxonomy (NCBI): domain Eukaryota; kingdom Metazoa; phylum Chordata; class Mammalia; order Chiroptera; family Phyllostomidae; genus Tonatia; species Tonatia bakeri. The sequence goes on from PVIA01007792.1 coordinate 5,276, forward strand.
GATATTAGTATTTTTTAAGTCTCCTCAGGGATTCTCATGGGCAGCTGAGGCTGAGAACCATGCTTGGTGACCTCAAGAGGAGTTCTCATACATGGCTCCAGGTGTCCTCGGACCCTCTGAAATTCTGTACAAAACTCTGTACATTTTTCTGGGACGAGGTGTAGCTTTCACCACATTTCAAAGGCACTCAGGATCTATAAACCCAGTTGCTAAAAATTATAATCCAAAATTATAGATAAGGATGGTCATTTTGGGGAGGGGCTGACTTGGAGAAAGGCCTTGGGGAAAATGTTCAAATAGATTCTCACACATATTTGATTGATTATTTATTTATTTATTTTAATCCTCACCCAAGGATATGTTGATTGCTTTTAGAGAGAGAGACAGAGAGAGATTGATTGGTTGCCTCCTGAATGGGCCTGGACCGGGGATCAAACCAGCAACATAGGTATGTGCTTTGACCAGGGATCAAACCCAAAACCTTTTGGTACATGGGTAGATGTTTCAACTAACTGAGCCACCTGGCCAGGGCCTCACAAGTGTCTTAAAGACGAAATTTGAGGTACCAGACTCCTTGCACTGCATACGTTAAGGACACACATCAGCTCATATTTTCTCATCTCTAATGTAAAAGCAGTTGTGGTACATTTTTCTAGGCAAGGTGTGTAAGCCTGGTTCTTGGCTCTATAGCTTTCGATCTGAAAAAAACAAGCTGGTGGGAACAAAGGGATGAACATGGCCCAGAGGGAACACCAGTGAGGAGAAGCAGCTGTTGAGATGGCTGGTTTCGCATGTGCGGGAGTCAAGCTCTGAGATCTCTCCCAGCCCTGAGGCCCGGGTGGCCTGCTGACCGGAGACCAAGGTGCTCCCCTCGCCTAGGCTTCTGTTGCTACAACTATATGTCCATACAAGCAAATATATGTCCTTTGTGCTTTGCCTTGATGCATGTTGACAGAGGTACTTGGTAAAGCAGGTGGGTAAAAATGCTTCTCCCAGCAGGAAAACTCTGCCTCTGCTGTTTCATGACCAGCTATCTTGTGATAATGAGCTTCACCCCGTGCCACCGCTAACACTGCTGTCCCCTATAGAAGCAGCCACATTAGAGAAGCTAATGCATTCACTGTGAGCTCCGAAGGAGTGGGCAGTAGCCAGTATATGTGTGTGTTTATATTCAGCATCTGGCAGATACTTATGAAAAGGTGATGGCACCCACTAATTAATCTAATTAATTTTGTCCTCTCCAAGGGCTACAAATTCATTGCCAATGGTTTGAGTTTCACCTGGACTGTAGTTTCCTCCTTTGCAAAAGGAGGATGCTACACAAAAACAATAATGTCACTCCTGCTTAATACCTCCATTACCGCCCCATTCTTCAGAGTCATAGAGTCCTGGGGCTTACATTTAGGCAGCATTAATGTTGACAAGGAAGGTCGTAGGTACTCCTCTGTCCCAGTCAGGGCAGACCTGCCTTCATCTATTTTATGTGTGGGCTTTTTACAAAGTTTTTCTTGATGAAAGGGTACACTAAAAATTAGAAAGATTTCAAAGAATAGAGTATGACAACTATTCTCCCAACACAAAGCTGGTAAAGGGTGGGCTCACCCAGGAAATCCATCTCCGAGTGACTAAAATGGTGCCAGATAACTCAGGTTTCTACACTCAAGTCCTCACGTGGTGGGAAATAGTAATTAGATTCCATTCCCATTGCAATCGATGGTGGCCCAGGTTGGAAAACTTACAAACAATCTTCCCTGGCTGCCCTTCTCTGATAAGTACTTTGCTCCATATCAATCAGGGGGAAGTTGGCAGGAAGCTGAAGTTTAGATACCAAATATGCATGTCAAAGTATTGTTTACCACGTAAGAGTGATGCATCTTATCACCGAGATTTTAAAACCTCAGTATAGTTCCTAAGGAGATGTCTGATTTAGAAAAGGCCAGAAGTTAGCTGAAGAGAAAAAAAAAACAATGGAAAAGTTAGAACTATTTAACTTCTTTCCAGAACTGAAACTCTGCAGTGACTGGCAACAACTGATTGGTATAGGTAGGCATCTGTTTTGTTCATGTGCTTCGTGCAGATTTTGTTAGTACATTTTCAGTTCTACTCTCCACCCCACTGAATAACTGGAGTGGTGGAAGAATTTTTAGGAACTACTTGTTTGCAGAGATGTCTGTTACTAGCCTGCCCAAGGAGCTCATATGTCCAGGCCTGGGTCTGCCAAGGAAACGAGAGCTTGTTTCCTAATCTCGCTCATCAGGTTCTTCACAAGTGGGCCTCACGTTCCATTTCCGTCCTTTCCCACCACCGTTTGCCGCATGAGTAGCTCTGGCTTACTGCCTGTTATCTGGGCCCACGATATGCGTTCGCCACTTCCCAAGCTTCCTACATTCCATCCTCTTTATCAGGAGCACTATTTTCCCTCTTATAGATCTGAGGAGCCCCAAGACACTCTTTGAAACCTTACTCTGTTGCCACGTCTGTGAAGCCCCTACAGCACTCAGTCACTCACTCCTTGTATCTCCCATCACACTACACCATCATTTTATTTTTAGAGATTCAGAAAAATTTATTTGTTGATTTTTTGGTGTAGGGGGGAGAGAGAGAGAGAGAGCACACGAGCAATTTGTTGTTCTACTTATTTATGCATTCATTGGCTGATTCTACTATGTGCCCTGACTTGGGGGTCGAACCTGCAGCCTTGGCAATGGGGACGATGCTGTAACCAACTGAACTACCAGGCCAGGGCAATTTTTGAGTGATTTTTTTTGTTTTTGTTTTTGTTTTTTTGCTAAACTATGTTTTATATATCCTTATAGCCTCAGTGTGTATCACAATGGAGCCCAAAATTTCAGAGTTTTGTAAGACCACCCAGTAGCCTGTTCTAAAGGCTGTTATCAGGGAGTCAAAGTAAGTGTCCCGATGGGTCACCACTGCCTGGAGCCGGTTCACCAACGTTCAGTGTAAGCCGACACTTCTACCAGTTTCCTTCTTCCGAATCCAGGTGTATCCTGTAAGGTCAGAAACCTTCAGCCCTGACACCAGTGAGCAGAGAAATAAGGAGAAAAGTTCTGGGATCATCAGCTATCTTTAATTTTGGAGAGCACGTGGGGGCTCACCGAGATGCAGCTGGTAAAGCCAGATGTGGCTTTGGTTTGCAAAGGCATTGGTTAAAAAAGGTGAGGAGTCAATGAATATTTTTGTGCTGTTGTTATCACACAGTCCAACTGATACTTTGATTTTCTTCTTTTCGTCATACCTTTTTTTCCTCGGTTTTTCTCTTCTTGCTGTTTCTAAGTCTGGCCTTTATGATAATGTGTTTATTCATGAATATTTTTCTGTCTGAGAAAAGAATAGTTGGCTTTGAAAAGAGCTCTTCTAAAACTGGCAAAGCTAATTGGAGGGGCTACAGAGATGAGGAGAAATAGATATTTAAATTCAATCACCAAGGTGCTAGATTCTAGGAAATCATGTAGGAATATAAAATGTCAAGCTTTCATTCTCACAAGTTTTTTTCAAAGAAGAAAAACTAGATAATGTAGGTTCCACAGACTCCTGTCCTCTCAATAAACTTCTGATGGGTTGCACCAGCCAGTTTCCAGGCCTGGCAGCTGTAACCGAGACCCAACACGCAGTGGCCTGAAGGAGGTAGGGGCCTCTCACTCATCTAACAGTTCACTGGGAGCCGCCCATGGCTGGCTGGGTCGCTTCTCCGTACCAGGGACCCAGGCTTCTTCAGTCTCTGCATTCTGCCATTCCAAGGGTGGGCCTCTTCCACGGGATCCAGTTGGGCTTCCAACCACCTTTGTGCTATAGCCCATGGAGGCGGGAAGGTGTGTGGAGTAGCGGCCTCGCCCCTTTGCAGCAATGCCTGGCAGTTGCCCGCATCGCTCATGATCGTTTTGGATTGGCCAGAACTGAACCATGTGGCTAAGTGGTAGCGAAAAGCCAGGGGTTTTATTACCACAGAAGATGGGAGCAGGGACCTAGGGGGCAGTTGTCAATTTCTGCCATGTTGTCAATTCAAGAGTTTTCCTCAGACTCGGCTCTAATTAGAGTTACATCTATTTGTAAAAACCTCTTTTTCTTGTTAAGGGGAAGCATATATGTTGGCATCTGTGGACATATCTGGGCTCCGTTCTAGTTGCTTAAAGTTTCTTTGATTTGTTAACTGATTTTTGTAAGTCCCTTAAGAATGGCATCATTAGAATACTCACACCCAAGGGCATAAGAACCCACTGGGGTTTTATGTACAAATGTATGAAGAGCAAAAGTGACTGAGGACACTGCCATCACATTTAAATTTTTATTTTGAGGAGGGAGGGGCGTTTCCTTCTCACCTGCTGAGGGTCCACAGAAGACCCTTATGGAGAGCTCGCTCTGTGCCCGGCACTGTGTCTCTATACACGGGGTCCGGCAGCAGAAGTGACGCCTGCTTGAGTGTGGTCAGTAGGGTGACAACATAGGCGTAATAATTTATAGTTTTAATTTTAACATTTCACCTAAAATGTCATCTGGTGTGCTTGGGTGTGATATTGTTAAGTTACAGAATTACATGCTTATGACTTTGTAATAAAAAAGGGCGTTACTCGTGCCAGACCCTCTATGTTGTCTCTGTAATCATCACAACAGATCTCCCATTTTACAGATGGGAAAACTGAGGTCTTGGTGGTACAGTGGTATTTCCAAGCTCAGAAAGCTACTGAGTGGCAGAGCAGGGATTCAAAATCATGTCTGCCTGACTCAGAAGCCTGGGTGATTAGCAGGGCTCTTGAAGATTAAGCAGTAAACGCTCTGAGCATCTGCTGGCCATAGATCTGTTTCCCAGCATCCTGCATCTATGGACAGTCGTGCTGAGTCTGTCTTCCAGTGCGCCCACAAGGCTGAAGGAACGCATGCTCTGCAAAAGGATTCCATGCCCTGTGAGAATGCTCTTCTCCGCCTGTGGGTCACATGAGGCCTGGATTCCCTATGCCCTTCCTTACTGGGAAATGAGAAGAACCTTATATGTGGGTTTTAAGTACTTGTCCACTTGGAGAAAAAAGGCTGGGGAGGAGGAGGAAGGCTGTGAGTTCTGCCTGCTCTGAGGTTGCCCTCAGAACCATTCACAGGCTGTTAGGAGGTCTGCAGGATGCACAGGACAGACAGGCCGGAGAGGGCGCAAATGACAGTAAGACCCCTGCTGCTGAGCAGGCTTACACCCAACGGTGTGCGGAGGGGCTGTGCTAAGTCCTGAGGACCCAGGGTAGCCATTGGGAAGTCTGACTTCTGATCTGGAAATGCAAAACAGGCCAGAGGGCAAAGGGCACTCAAGTGCTAGCAGCTGTTTTGTGGAAAAGACTAAAAATCTCTTACCCCAGGTAACCATGACCCCAGTTAACCGTGTCTGGACTGGACCAGAGGTCTTCTTAGGAGACTCAACCACCCCACGTTGTCTTTCATGGGTAAATGGAAACCTTTGGGAGTCTATGTTCCCTTCATTGATCTGTCATTTATTTATGTAGTAACTTACACTGTAAACACATTGTGGCTTACTCAGCCTTGTAGCAATCCCCTGCCCCCACCCTCCCTGACTTTTAAAAAAAATTTGTGAAAGCTTTTTGAAATCGTTGGTATTTCAAGGAACCTGCAAAGTTCCAGGTGTCGTACCTTTGTGGGAGGGTGACTCTCTGCCAGCTGTAACGATCAGTCCTCCTGGTATAAGCCACCCGACACCAGTCAGACTTACTCTAAGTGACGGCATTGGAGGGAAGGGCCCACACCCAAGTCACCCACATCAACCAAGAGAGGCTGCAGCCCTTCTGTCCCTGGAATATGGGTCACATCTGGTTGGGGCCTGGTCACGAGTGGTGGGGAGGTGGAGTCGGGGGAGGGCAGCCAGGTGGCAGGGAGGCCCCGGTGCGGCTACCTGGAGAGTTTTAAGTCTCAGAAGACAGTGGAGATGATTTAGAATGCTGTTTTTCTCTCTGCAAGGAACTGGTAATTTATGCAGGAGGTTTTATACCAGGGAGGACTCCTGGTATAAATAAAAATGAATTTATTGATAAAAATTTCTGTATCCATTCTTACATGTTTAGACTTCAGTCACCTTTAAAGTACTCTCCATTTGATGCAATACACTTATTGAGTCATTTTTTCCACTGTTTAAATCAGTTTTTGAATTCATCGATTCTGATGCCTTTTAGTGCCTCTGCTGTTTCTTGTTTCGTCTCTTCCACATCAGCAACACGTTTCCCTTTGAGGACTTTTTTTCATCTAGGGAACAAAAAAAAGTCACTTGGAGTGAGATCAGGTGAATAGGGAGGGTGAGGCACAGGGGTCATGCTGTTTTTGGTCAAAAACTGCTGAATGCTCAGCGCAGTGTGGGCAGGTGCGCTCGTAAATCACCCATCATGAAATGGACAAATGTGTTGAGTCTCCAAAAAAATTCCCTGAAGCCAAATGCAACTCTCTCGCAACAACGCCAGCTGATACAGTGACACAGCTGGGTTCCTAGAACACTCACCCAGTGGGGGAAGCCTGTGCTGCAAGGGGCCTGCCCTCCAGAAGATAATTCTGGGTTTTGGGGGCTCCCCCTTTGTAGATTGTCACTTTGGGGTCCTTAGAGTGAAGGAATGTGTGGTCCCTCATAGTCACACTATATGGTCGGGGACAGAATAATAGAAGTTTAGGGCTTTTAGAGAAATTAATTTTGATCTTTAAAAGAAAGGCAGGCCAAAGAGGATGTGGTGAGGTGTGACACCCTAAGTGAAAAGAACAAGTCATATGGAAGAACTGGATTCAGAGGGGAAAAGAAAGCTTAACATGGGGGCAGCTCAGGGCTGCAGACATGAGAGGTCTAATCAACCTCTCCAGATGCAGGGGATGAGGTGGAACACGAGTCATTAGCTTTTACAACATGTTACTCTTCCTCGCCCAAGATTAGCGGGAGAAGGTGACCCTGGCTCCAACCACCGAGGGACTGGCCGGGAATGCGGCACGGCGGGGGCTGCCCAGGGCACCTGTGCTGCGCTTAGAGGGGCTGTGGTACGTCTCACTGCTTTGCACACTCCCAGTGTCAAGGCTCCTTGGAGAACCACTTCATACCACATTCTTCCCATTCTTATTTCACATCGTAAGTGCTCACTAAATCACCTAAACTTTAAACAATAGATGAGTCATAATTGTTGAAGGCTTTTAGGTAGAATCAGGTAGTTTTCCTAATATCTCTTTTATGTTCACTTTTTAATATGTAATGTATTCTATATATACAATATATATTCTGTATATATTGTACAATTTAAATTTTTTTATTTTAAAATATATGTGCATTATTTTAAAGAAATTTCACTTTTTACAAGAAACGAGAAAAGATATTAAAAAGCAAGGTAGGCTCTTGATCATAGTTCCTTAATGACAAAGACTTTTAAACAGAAAATCGTCTCATTAATATGAGGACATATTCATATTTGTTCCAGACCTGAGCAGGATGCCCTTTAAGTCCCTCACATGGGTCCAGGAGCAAAGAGCATAATTAAAAATCTGTAATAAAATTAACCTGGATAATCACCCACAATTAGACATTGCTAGCATATCTGAAACCCTCTGTATACCCCTCCTTACCTGCACCTCTCCTCTTTCCCATGAAGGAGTGTCCACTCTGCTGAATTTTGAGTTCATTGTTCTCTTGCTTTTCTTTTGTTTTCACCGTTTGTATGCATCTCGTAATATATATTATTTAGTTATTTAATTTTATGTAACTGGAATCTTACTATATATATTCCTCTGTCCCCTGTTCGTTTCATTCCATGCTATATCCCAAGATTATTTTATTTTATTTATTTGTTTTTAAAAAGATTTTATTTACCTATTTATTTCTGGAGGGGAAGGGAAGGAGAGAGGGAGAGAAACGTGAATGTGTGGTTGCCTCTATGTGCCCCCCACTGGAGACATGGCCTGTGACCTAGGCATGTGCCCTGACTGGGAATCGACCTGGTGACCCCTTGGTGTGCAGGACCACGATCAGTCCCCTGAGCTACACCAGCCAGGGCCCAAGAGAATTTTAACCTAAATTTTCAGTTTGAGATTTTTCCAGAGATGCTAGTACAGATTCTCATCCCAAATCTCCACGAGGGATGCTCATGGTGGTTAGGAATTCTCAGAGAGGACTTTTTTTTTTCCATATTTCCTTCTCTACAAATACTCAAGGCCAAAACAAATAATAATTTTAATGATCTCTTTATGAAAGATTGTCCCCCAACTCCACCCCAGTCTACCTCTGGGAGCCTGGTCTTTTCGATGTTCTGGCTTTAGTGGGTGGAGGGGTAGGCTCTAATCCAATTTCCCATTGTGCTGGGGCCTCAGGATTTCCTCCTTTCCTCTACTAAACCTGAAGTTTCAGATGATTGGGCATTACCAGATCCATGGGCAAGCATTCCAGTGCTCTCTTGCCTCTTCGATTTATGTTTTCTCATTGATTTGAATTTCTGAGGATTACTCTTTCTCCTTTTCTCCTCCTCCTCTTCCTCCTCTTCTTCTTCTTCTCCTCCCCCTCCTCCTCCTCTGCCTTCTTCTTCTTCCTCTTCTCTCTCTTCCTCTTCCTCTTCTTCTTCCTTCCAGGCTCAGCCATACCTGCAAGAGATGTTTTCATGTATTTTTAGGTGTTCTATACTGGCCAACTTGTCTGCCATATTGCTGAATATAGCAGTCTTCCCTAATATTTCTCAGTTTGAATCCTTAAAATTTGATTAGAATATTTCTTTGTAACAAAATACAAACCCTTAGAGTCATATTCTCTTAGGAATGGCTTAACATAACTGTCAAGTCCTTTTAACTTCTCTGGTTCAGCCATTTGACATTTCCTGTCATAGGCAACCTAACTGCCTAAACCAAGAAAGGCAAAGTGGGTCACCTCTCTTGTCGACACTGGAATATTGGTTTGGTAGACAGAGTCTAGGGGAATCCTCATGATCCCCACTTCCTGGTGTTCACACCATTATGTAATCCCCTTCCCTTGAGTGTGGGCTGGACAAGCCAACTTATTTGTGTTCTTGCTGATGCATTAACACAGCTAGTGAGGGATTGACTATCACTACCCAGCTCTGATGTTGAATGACACGAGGCAGAAATACATCCTCTCTTCTATCTTACATCTGTCCCTTTGGCCCTGGTTCCTTCTTGGCCTCACTGGAGTTCCAATTTAGAGCATCTATTCCAGAGATCCAATGCTCAGCAGCCAGGCCTGCTCTGTGCTTTCTGCTCCCTGCTTTTGTCCAGGAGCACCAAATCACATAACATATCCACTGTGAAGATGTACTCTTAGAAGTGAGGACTGGTCAGCTAGGTGATTATCTTGCTAGATTGGTGCTTAAACTACAGTAAGCATGGAAGGAAACCTTATTCACATCTATAGAGGGTGTCAGGGGAATGAAACAAATTCACATATTCATTTGATTTCTTTATTCAATTGCTGTCTGTTGAGTGCCTATTAAATGTAAGGAGGTGCTCAGGAAAATAGAGATAGGTACTGTGTCGTTGAAGTCAGTTGTCTTCCTGTAAAAGGCTGGTGAGCTGTGTGAAGAATAGTATGCAAGAAAGGCCTCAAAGACCCGTGGTGCCTGGGCAGGTGTGGTGGCCTCGCCTTTTGGCCAAGGGTAAGAGAGACACTTAGCCACAGGGCAGGGCTGTGAAGGAGGAATAGGAGCAATGTCCCAGTTTGCCACCATCTTGCCATATGATGTTGGGCAGGTCTCCCACTCATCTGGTTTTCAGTTCTTCAGTGTTCTCAGTAATATTCTGCAGTCCTCTTTCCTTCTGTCTTGGCAGAGAGTCTGACTCTGGGGTCCACTTCTGGCCCTGCTGGCTACTAGCCCGGCTTTTGTACCTGCTTCTCTAGGCAGGGCTGGGCCCAACACACGGGCAGGGCTGGATGTTTGCTCTAATGAAAAGCAGTTGATAGTGAGCAGAACACCAGGGCTTGTCCATTCCCTTCCAAGTTATGTCAAGTGAAGAAGCACGTGGTCAGAAGAGTTCAGAGTAGCTTCATGGCATACCCAGGAATGCTTGCAACAAGCTGAAAAGAGCGGGGGACAGCTTACCACATCTGGATGCCAGGTGCCAGCTCAGCTGCTCAAGCTTGGCTGCGGGCCCCTGGGTGGAAGACTGTCTTCATGCCTAGAAGGAGCTGTACGCACACAATGGATCCGTGTCATGGCAGTTGGCAAGAGGGAGGATGGCCGCCTCCAAAAAGAGTACCAACGAGCTGACCCAAACAGGCAAGAGAAGCTTTGAAAATCAGCGGGTTTAGAGATCAGGGGAGGGAACTTTAAACCCTGTTCCAGTTTTAACTTCAGTTTAATTCAACAAATAATTTTTGAGTGTCCACCACATGTCAGACCTCTTACAAGCACATGGGATAGGTCAGTAAACAGAACAAAGTTCCCTGCCACTTTGATGTTTACGTTCCACCAGGAGAGACAAATGCTGAACAACAAACACAGCAAATAAGGACATTTTATGGTGTATTAGAAGACAAGTGTTTGGAAACCAAGAAACAGAAGGGTAAGGGGGGCACCAGAGTGTGGGGAGGAGGCAGTGGATTGCAGTATTATCCTTTATTTACTTTTCTTTACTCTTCTTTTGTGACCAGTGGGTACCTCCAACCAGGGCAATGAGCAGACTTCTGTAGGACATGACCAGAACCTTAGAGGAATGTCAAAAGGCCAGACCAAGGTAGAAGCTGGTCCTCAGAAATCTCCCAGAACACTTTTGCTCTCATTGCTTGGTCTGCCACTACCTGCAAAGCTGGGTCTTATCCACTGCACCAAGGACACCTCTGTCCCAGCACCTGGGGGCATGGAGAGAAGTTGGGGGGGGTAGGAAGCACAATTTTCATATCAATTAGAGCTGTTTTGGAGACATTCTGTTTTGATATTCTGATTGATTGATACTCACAAATAGTCTTCATTCTCTTAACTATCCTGAGTTAGAGAACCATCTGCAAAGAATTATGTGTCTTGTGGGCTGCAGGGAACTAAACCTGGAGCCATCCATTTGATTTTCTTCTTGTGAAAAGGAGAGACAAAGGTTTTTAAATGGACAGTTGCTAAGAATACTATTGCCAACACTTGTTTGAAGAGGTAAGCATAAAACCCAAATTTGGAAAAGAGCCTGAAATTCTGAGATTGAATACATGTGTGTTGGTGTTACAACAGCTGAATGGTGAGGGGCACTGCGGGTCAGTGCTCTGAAGGCCCCACCCCTGCCTGACCGTTGGGTCAAGGTCCCTGCTGACGGTCAACCTCCTCCGTGGCAGAGTGCAGGTGAGCACTGTGGCGACGTCTCCTGGATTGTGAGGGTTGCGAGGGAGACCTGGTTCTCTCAGAAGAGTGATGGAGCCCACTTGGGGTGAAGTGGGAGGAGAAGGAGGTCCCCCTGTAGTCAGTGGAGGTCAGGACCAGAGTAATACCTCTGTTTCTGTTAGTCTGATGATAGCCAAAAATAAAGTAATAAAATTAAAAATATGGATGTCTGAAAAGTTAAAGGAGAAGGATTAAGAGCAGATATTTCCTAAACAGAAAAGACAGTTCAAACAGAACTGTACGATCAAGTAGCAAAGCCTCCCGTACGGGTCAGCAACATGGATGAGCGCGTGTCCAGGCCTAGAGTGGCAGGACCCTGTGAGTGGGCTTGTGACCAGCGCTAAGAAAAGAGGATCTGGCTGTCCAGGGCAAAAGCCCTGATTTGAGAAAGAGGTGAAAAATCAGCGAGGGCAGCTTGGAGGACAGTTTCAGGAAGCCACTCCCCAGGTGGTCAGGAGACCAGCAAGCCTGGAAGACTTCCAGCTGGAACCACCATCAACATCATCCTAGAAGAGCTTTCACACCACTCAAAGAGACAGGCAAGAGCCCAGCCCCATCTCCACCTGACCACAGCAACAGGTCGAGAAATGTAAGCAAGTGGAAGGGAGGGCGTATTTCATGACGCCTTGGGGTTTGAGAGGTTTGTGCTAGCACATGCCTGCTCTGAGGTTTGCTTAATGGGAGCTTATGTTTAGCTTCCTAATGGGAACCTTTATTTCTGATTAATAAAAAATGGGAAAATTCCTGCTCATAAGTGTCTGGGGTCTCAAATAGCAAGTCCACTCTCCATCGCAGGGGTTCTCAATGGTAGGCCATTGTACTGAGATGATGACTGAGGTTTCTGGCCACGGCTCCCTCCTGTGGCCAGAGTGGTGGCAGCTGGGAGGTGCCCCACAGTGCTGGCAGGCGGAGTGGTGAACGGACGGGTCATTCTAGAGACGGTGTGCTTCGGCTTGCCGTGTCGAGCAGAAGGTCTGGGCAGTGGAGGCAGGCCAGCCTGACTGCGAATGCTGACCCTTCGCTTGTGCTCCTCACACCTGCTTTACTGTGTTCTTGTGCAAAATAGTGCAAAGAACAGTGAAGAGCGGGGAGTTCTTCCAGCGCACCTGCTCCTGAGGGGAAGCTTTGCTAAAATTGGATGTTTATTTTTTTATGGTGATGTCAATAACTATGACTCTGGCTGTTAATATGGATCGTGTAGATGCACAGTTTTGAGCTTTTTACGGAAAAATGGAATTGCACTACACAGATTGTCCAAATTTCTCCTTTTGCTTATGGCATACTCTTTTATGCCTGTACATATAGAAATATCTCCTTTTAAAAGCTGTGTTGTGTTTGATACTGGGTACAGCTCATAATATATTTGATAAGCTGTCTACTAATGGCATTTTTAGTATTCCCATGTTTCTTTTTGTTGTTAAAAACCATGCTACAAAAAATAAGGCATACATACCTGTATGTGTGTCCATCTGCTGAGTATTTCTATAGGATACATTCCTAGAAGTGGAATTGCTGTATTGATAAGTATACCTACTTACATAATCGTTATCTTGCCAAGTTTCTAAAAGAAAGTTGGGCCACTTTGTATTCCCACGCATAAAGAACAAGTGGCCTTTCCCACACACCTTCACCTGTGTTTTTATTGCAATTGTTCACTTTATGCGATGGACATGTAGCTCAGCACCTAGAGCTTATTGGACGTGAGGACTCAGTACATGCTCCTTACCGTTGTCACAGGAACTTCCTGTGGCACTATTCACTGCAGCACAGTTTCAGACCCACAACCCAGAGCCTTCTGCTTCAAAGGTGACGATTGCATGCAGCTCTGCTTGCTCACATGCAGCTGCCATGGCATAATTCTGTAGCCTAACTTTGTGCCAGGGAAAATATGGGCTATGCATTGTATCCCTTATCTACCTTTAAGCCTGATTAAAAAAAAAAAAAAAACATGGGCATTTTTAACGTTCTTGTTTGTCTCCAGGGATGGCCAACATTGCCAAGACCCTTTTTATAAGACAACATTCATATTTGCTTTTTTCTGGGGCAAGACTAGAAGCAAATGATCAGAGGCAAGAATTTTCTAACTGAGATCTTTCTGAACGGTGCTCAGAGACGGGGTAAGGGTTGAAGTACAGGTTGACTGCCCCCCCCCCCACCAAACCCCATTGGTTAAAGAGAAGCTAGGGTGCCTCTCTTCCACCTTCAATAAATAAAGGGGAACCAATGTCCCTCCCCCTTCTCTTCAATTACTGCAGCATTCCTTTATCTGTTATGTATTGGCTTATAGTAAAATTTAATATTTTTGAAAATGTTCCAATGATTTAAACTTAAAAGAGTGATTGGTGGAGCATGTATAAGAAGGCTGTCTCTGGCCTTGGTCCCCAATTCAGCTCTAGCCCCATCTCAGGTCTGATATGACATGACATTAGGACCTTCTGCTCCAGAGGTCAGTAGACTCTGAAAATAGTCTTCAGTGCTGCAGAGTAACTGGCTGTCAGCTGCCTCCCCCAGCCTTTCTGTGTTGCTGTCAGAAACTCATTGAGTGTGGAGGCCAATTGCCTGCTCCTAGGTGTCTTCCTGCCCTGCCCAGCATCCCACTTCTTCGTCCAGCCTCCCCCTCACTCCCAGCATGCCATGTCAAGGGTCAGCATAGTTAAATCCTGTCTCAGCAGTCTATGGAACACTAACTCTATCCTCTTTGGGCCATTGTCTGTCCCTGTCTGCACTCTGTGGATCTCTCTGCGCCCTGAACCAGCGCAGCCTGATGCCCCTATACCTAGCTCCTGTACCTAGTTCAGCTCTCCACCCTGACTGTTAATGAGTTCCATTTCCCCTTCATCCAGTCATGACAAGGCTGCCATTTGTACTAAAATAGGGAAGGAAGCTACAAATGTAGAGAAATGAGTGAGCTTCTTAAGAACTCATTTCATATCCTGACTTTAATCCAGCCAAAGATTGACTTGGCCAGCTAGCATAGCTTAAAAGGTGTTCATAGCCAATCTCTGGACTCTTTGCCTGACCTCACTCTTGACCTGTATATAAGAAGTACAAGTTCAGGAAGAACTCAATAGTAGGCATACTTCAAGAAATCTGGGGTGGGTCACAGGTAGTTGCACTAAGAGTCCCAAGTTCTTAAAAGTCATGTGGAGGATTTTTTGGTTTTGTCTTTTTAAACATTCAAGAGCACTTTTGAGAATGAAGCAGACTGATTCCAGTTACTTTGCTTTAAAATAATATTCAGTTTGTTAAATCTGCAAAGTCAAAACATGTTTTCCCCCAGGTCTTTAAGTTCAGCTTGTTATCCTATTTGTAAATTCGATAAGAACTACCATCTTCACTTTTCTTTGATTAATGTTAATATTGTTGTTGTTTGTTTGGGTTTTTTTTGTTTTGTTGTTTTAGATCTCATACACTAAAATGCATTTTGTAACTTCCATGAGAAACAGTAGGTTCCAGTGGGAAGCCAGGAACCAGTGCTCATGAATAGACTTCCCCGTACATTTCCAAAAGTGGGTCACACTTTTCCATGCAGGTTTGATCAAGGCCAGTGAACCTTCATTCCTGGTAGGGGTGGGAGAATCAGTTTGTTCCTGATCAAACATCTTAAGAACAATGGCTATCTGTTCTTCTGATAGGAACATAAAAGCTGTAATAAGAACATACGAACTTGGATGAGAGCCTGAGAACTTCAACAGAATCACTAGTTTTCTCTGTCTCACACATTGGCCACGACTTGGTGGAATGAGCCCTGCAGCAGGTCCCAGGAGAGTGACGTTGTCCAACTCTAGACCCGAAGTCCATTTTTGTGGGCCATCCTCACTGGTGAGTTTTCCACACAGAGAAGAGGTACATACACCTTTCAGGGGCCTGCAGTACTCACCCCACTGAGACTGCTTCCGTCAACCACCTGCAGCCAGAGAACCGCAGACGCTAACATATAATACTTGTATTTGGACCGAATGCCCATGCAGATTCCTCTATAAAGGGTAAGCATTTACATGTGTTCAATGCCACATTCCAGCTCAGCTTCTATTCACAAAACCAACCAATTGCTGAGCTGCATCCACACTGCACTGGATCTCACCTCGAACTTTTCCTTGGTTGTACTCATAGCCCCTTTCTTATAGTTTTACCCTCACATCAATCACAGCTGAAAACCAACTCCATTCCGAAGCTTCCTCTGGATCTTATTATTTCAGAAAATATATTGGTAGGTCAGTGCTGCCTTATTTTGTGCTTGTTTTTACTTTACTTACTAGTTTTTCCTCACTTCCCTAGCTCAAAAAGTTCATTGAGCTCATGACTACCATTGTTCCTGCATTCTCTCAGGTGGGCCTAAAATTTATTTAATACCTCAGATTGGTACATTTTTTGAAAAAGGTTTTTAATTCTTTTTCGGTTATATAGCTAATACTGTTGCACTGTGAAAAAATTATAAAATATAGAAAACAAGCCACCCATAATTCTATCTGTAAGCAACCGTAGCTGTTAGCATGTTGGCTTATATCATTTTAGAGATTATTTCATATAACTATGTAGATGGATACGGAGATGGATATGGATATTGACCTACATGTAGACATAGACATACGAGGTCTGTCCAGAAGGTATCCAGCCATGTAATATGAAAAGCTGAGACATTTTTTGGAGAAGATACAAGATACAAGAAACATTGTACACAGGGCAATGATGCCTCAGTCCCCTTCAAAGTAGACACCCTGGAACCTCACATAGTTATTCTAATCACCATCAGCTGCCACACAGTATTTTCCCGCATCTCATTGATGGTCTGAAATCTCTTCCCTTTCAAAGGTGATTTTAGTTTTGGGGAAAAGCCAGAAGTCACGGGGCACCAAATCTAGGCTGTAGCGGGGCTGAGTCACCTGGGTGATTTGATGTTTCAGCAAAAAGCTCTGCACAAGATGTGATGCATGAGTGGGCACCTTGTTGTGATGAAGCTGCCAATCACCAGCTGCCCACAGCTGCGGCCTTCTGAATCATCCGAATAGTTTACACAGAGGAATGTTCAAGCTTAATGCAAAATGTGATGCAGACTCATTGCTCTGCTCGCTTAGTCGTTTTGAGTGTGAGGGCCACAGAGTCACGTGCTCACTGAACAGCATCTGCCACCCCTGCTGACTGGCACAGTGAGGTTGCCATTGCTCACACATGCACACTCCAGTCCACTCTCCTTGGCTGCCAGGTCACATCAATGTTGCACAAACTGATCTTGTTATACTAACAATGGCTGGACATTTCCAGACAGACATCATAGCTATTATAAAAATGTTCAGCTTATTTTCTAGTAAATTTTGAATGTATAACCTTTAATGTGCAGTGACGGTATGTCAGACATGTGACTGCCTTCTCTCATGGATGTCTGGAATGACAAAGAAATGGGAACTGCTTCACTGAACAGTATGGAACTACTAACCTTTTTCTTTGGTTATTGGTTGGGTTTTTTCTTCTTTGGAGGAGACTGTCACATTGAAGGATATAGCTTTTTAAAAAGTTCTTACTAAAAGGTATATAAGTGATTGAAGAAGAAATAGACTGTAGATGGAATACTAAAAAAAGGCAAGGAATGCTTATAGCACGTTACAAAATATTATATTATTATATAAAGTACCATAGAATTGATAAGAAATAGAGCAAGAAAAAAAAGAAAACATAGCAGATATCAAACAATAATAGATAGAAGACATAGACTTACAATTTGTAAAAGAAAAAAATTATAAATAAATGTAATAAAAAGACTGGTCTCAGTAGTATTCAAGGAAATGCAAAACATAAGTAATGGTATCACTTCCTGCTGATTAAATTAGCAAAACTTTGATGATAATATTTAGTTTGAATTGAGGGATAGAACAACTGCATATTTATATGTTATATGTTATACAGTTCAACTGATTTGGAAAGTAACTGACAACATGTATCAAGAGCTTATGAGTATTCCTATCAGTAAACCTAGTCAGACTGATTTTGTGTATGTAGGCAACAATCTCAAACACTTGAAAGTTGCATAAATGAAGTTGCTCACCCATCACTGAGTAAGTTAGGATGTGCTCGTGGGATGGAAGTTGTGCAATTGTTACGTCTGATGTTCAGCCGTGACGACCAGGTGGCGACACCGGACGATGGATGTTATGGGTGAAGAAAGCAGTCAACAATGTGTATGATGTAATAATAATTCTCTAAAAACACCTTTGAGAGGCAAACCAAATTGTGCAGTAATCCCTCTTATTCTCAGGGGATACCTTCCAAGACCCCCAGTGGATGCCTGAGCTGTGGGCAGCACCAAACCTTATGCGTACTGTGTTTTCTCCTGCACACACATTCCCATAACAGAGTTTAACTTGTAAACTAGACACAGTGAAAGATTAACATAGGCATGAATAGTACAATAGAACAATGATAACAATATACTATAATAAAAGTTAGGCAAATGTGGTCTCTCTTTCTCTCAGCAATCCAGTGTGAACTTTTCTCCTTCTTTATAAGTTCACAAATAGAAGGTTTGTTCTTACCAAAGATCTTAGCAACCTCAGCCTACGATTTGTTTCTTTATTTATTAAGTCAAGAACTTTCATCTTTTCACTAAAGGAAGCACTTTATGGCCTCTCTTTGGCACATCCAAATGGCCAGCACCCCCACTGTCGCGCTTCGGGGCCATCGCCGAGTAAAGTAAGGGTGACTGGGCACAAACTCTGTGATACATGGCGGTCGGCCTGATGACTGAGAGGGTTGTTAAGTGTTAACGGGCAGGTGGCACGTACAGTGTGGCCACACTGGACAAAGGGAGGCGTCACATCCCAGGCGGGATGGAGTAGGACAGCACCAGATTTCATCGTCCTGCTCAGAATGGCGTAAAATTTTAAACTTATGCATTGTTTATTTCTGGAATTTTCCATTTACTATTTTTAGACCACAATTTACTGTGGGTAACTGAAACCATGTAAAGCAAAACCGTGGATAATGGGGGACTACTGTAATTGTGTGAGGGTAGTGGGGTGTCTGGGTTATGGCTTATTTTCCCCTCTAGTTCTAAACATTGCTATGCTTAAAGTTGTAATTTTTTAAAGAGTCTAGGCAAATGTTTATAAAACTTTGGAGCAGAGGGGGAATGATGAAAAAGACATGGATTGAAAGATGAGGAGCAGTGAGACAGAGACTGTTCGGCACCTCGATTATGAGTGGGCTGTGGGAGAGGGCAGTGTCAGGGATATTGAGACTTCAATTCTGGGTAACTGGAAAGAGCCAATTCCAGGATCGAAAGCAGAAAACACAGGAGGTCAGCGTGTAGAGAAGGGAAGACCATGGATCCCTCTGGGCGTACTTAGCCTGAAGGGCTGGTCGAACTTCCCAATCTAGCAGACCACCCAGAATGGGAGAAGTCAAAGGGAGAAGGCGTGACACTCACTCCCGTGGAAATGAGCTGCTGAGTTACTGAAAGTGGGTGGAGTTACCGAGGAAGGGTTGTGAGAAGAGGCAGGGGACGGAACTTCAGTGAGGGGTAAGGATAACAGCAAAGAGAAACAGTGGAACGAGAATAAGGTTCACCAGACTTAGAGAACTGGGTCCAGGTCCCAGCTTCCTCTCTGACAAGTGCAGTGGCTGGTTACGTTGGCTGGTCCCCAACGAGCTCTGCTGACCTTCCCCTCGAGTGCGGTCTGGGCCTGTGACTTGCTGTAACAATGGAGTGTGGCAGGCAGAGGCGCTCCTGTGCCAGCTCTGGGTTTCAGTCTAACAAGGCTGTTATTCTCTGGGGAGTTCTGAGCCATCATGTAAGAAATGCAATTGTCTTGCTGGAGAACCCATATCGAGAGGGAGGGTCCCTGAGACTATATGGGGGAGAGAAACCCAGTCGTCTCAGCATCCCAGATGAGCCCAGTCTTTTAGCTGCCCCAGCCAGGTGCCAGACATGTGAGCGAGCCATCTAAGATATTCCAGCCCCAGTCACCATCTGAGGCAGCTGTAGGAGAAATCCCAAATGAGGTCACAAGAGGAATCATCCAGCTGAGCCTCAGCCCACCCACACAATCATATAAAATAACAAATTGCTTGTTGTTTCAAACCACTAAGTTTGGGGTGGTTTGTAATGCAGTACCAGATAACTGAAACCACAAGTTAATCAAGGAACTTAGCCTACGCAAAGCTTTCTTCTGTGCAAAGCTGAATGATAATTATATTATCCTGGTAATAGGTTTGTCATAATGATCAAATGCAATCATGAGCTCATTGGTTCTGAAGTTTTTCCACCAAAGCACACTGGTGGCAAAGGGCCGTGAATGACATATGTCTGGGGTCTGGAGTGTGTGGCTGTTTCCTGAAAGGCTTGTGGTTCCATGTGAAACATCAGGGCCAGCTTTGCGCTCTTTTTCAAGTGTTCCCATTATTACTTTGTAAAGTATTTTCTCCAGTTCCATGCACTCTCTTACCTTGCGTCTTCACATCCTTCTAGTGCATCGTGGTGAAGCTTCAGGGTGGAAAAGATGCCGGTGCGTGTAATCTGTACATGTGCCACAAAGGAGAATCACTGTTAAGAAGAGACAGGCAAGGAGTGGTCAGGAAAGGAAGAGGAGAAGCAAGAAATCTCCAGATCTCAGAAACCAAGGGAGGTTGTGTAACCATCATATGCTGCAGAAAGGCCTTTGAGTTGGGTGACTGCTAAGGCACTGATCTCCAAGACAAGGATTTCCTCGCTGAGAAGGCGGGAGCCAGAGGTGAAGGAAAGTGCACGGAACGAGTTCTTTGAAAACCTTGGAAGGGAAGGGAAGGCATCTGCTAAAATGATGTAAGTTCAGGAAGAAGTGGGGATATGGAGAGAAATTTTGTTCTAAGTTTCATTTTAGAACAAAAGAACACTGCACATGTTTTTAATGTTGGGGAGGAAAGCAATGAAGAGAGGAAGAACTCAAAGGATATAAGAGAGAGGGCTGGTAAAGTAAGGGACGAGGCTGAAGAAGGGTTGGGAGGCTTAGGACGGTTAATACAAGTAGAGGAATCGGCCTCAGAAGGGAGAATGAAAGAAATGCCTCTGTCACAGGAGGGAAGGAGCACAAGGCAGGAGAAAAAGCACAGACATTCAGAAGTGGAAAGGAGGGCGGGGAAAGTTCATGTTATGCAGCTTCAGTGCATTAGGACGTCCGGTCACCTGCAGAGAAGGGAAGCTTGGAAACTTTAGGAGAGTGGAAAGGATTTAATATTTTCAGCAATGACAAAGGGAATCAGTTGGAGGCAAATAAAAACCCAAGCAGCAGTGGGAGTCTGGCTTAGAAAACATGAATTTATTGTGGTATTAGTCATTCACCTCATTCAAAGACAATGAGAGGGGGCAGGAGAGGAAGGGAGGGTGGGAGAGAGAGAAAGAGGGAGAGAGAGTGACACACACACACACATACACACACAGAGACAGAGAGAGAGAGAGACAGTGGAGGGTTTCCCAACAGTGGGGATCGAAAAATCAGCTAAGTCAGGAGGAAGTGTCAGCAATGGGACACCTCAGCGACCAGGGCATGCTTGACTAGGTGGCGTATGATCCCAGCTAAAAGCCTGTTGCTGGACCAGGGGCATGTGACAGTGTCCAGGTTGGGGCAGGATGGACACGAAGATCACTCTTCATTGGAGTGAGGGAGGAGGGACTATTAAATACTATTAGAGCCGTTTACAGATCTTCAGTTTGAACTATTGCCAGTCATGATGTGTTCCAATGTGTAGCTGTAATTCTGAGTGGCTGAAGCGGAGTAAAGAGTACAGCAAATGGTTTGAGGAAATTAAGACCAGTGGGTTTGAAGTGTTGTTTTATGGCCAGTGTGATGGCCAGTTTTATGTGTGAGCTTGGCTCGCTGCAGCCCTCGGTGACTCAATCAAACGCTAATCTCGGAGGTGCTGTGAAGACGTTTTGCAGCTGCGATCATCCGAGATAATCAGGTGGGCATGAATCAATCAGTTTAAAGGCCAGGAGAGCAGAGCTGACGCTTCCTTGGAGAAGAGGGAATTCTGCTAGCTGTAGACCACAGCTTCAGCCAGTGCCCGAGAACCCCAGCCTGCCCGTCCTGACGGCCTGCTGCGTGGATTCTGGATTTGCCTAGCCAGTGCCCACAATCGTATAAGCAGTTCCTCCCAACAAATCTCCTAATATATTATCTCCTGGTGGTTCTGCTTCTCTTGTTGAATCCTGACTGGCACAGATGACATGGGATGGGCTAAAGAGAAATCTCATAAGCTTCTACCTGTTTTGGCCCCTGTGATTTTTGGCACTTCTATGTAGTACACGGGTCAAAAGATGGAAGTACTTCAGGTTTGAGATGGAAGGAAAAGGATGGCTGCCTGGCCGCCTGGATGGATGGATGGCTCCATGTGTGAGTGAAAGAGTGAGTGAGTGAGCGTGTAAGTAAATTGTTCCATGTATCTTGCCTCTAAACAAGAAGAAAAAATTCCTGCTCTCTACTAGTCTGTGTGGGTCAAATGAACACTAGAGTTCTTGGTAAATACAAAACATTTTTCTATTTTGACCATCAACTCAAACATGAGAACCACGAGACACATTTTCCATCACCAAGAGCAGTTCTGTGCATTCGAGCTTCTAGAATTCAGCGGGACGTGAAGACCTACTCCTGTGGAAATGCAGGTCTTTTGTTTAGTAGACACGAGGGTGGCAAGTTTGATTTAGGGCTTGGGATGGGATAAGATAAACAGGAACCCTTCCTACTTCTCTCCCTTGTCCCTTTCCTTTTTCCACAGAGGGAGTATAATAGAGCTTGGCTTGTTCCCCACACATTCCCTGGGTGGCCCCAGTGAGCAGCTGAGCCCAAAGGGCCACAGAAGGACTTGCAGTAGGTGACAGAAAAGGTGGGCACTGCCCCCTGCATGCCACCAACCAAATCCGGGTTTGATGTTTTTGTTTAGGATAGTTAAGAAAACTTTAAAATTTCTGGATCAAAACCCTGCCCCGTCTCTCCAGAGTCAGAAATGCATTGCCCCCATCAGTGTCTATTTATGGTGACGGGGGTGTGGCCGGTCAGGTGATGCCAGCAAGTGTGAGAGAGAGGATCCGTGCTTGTGTGTTGGCTCCGTGCCCAGAGCCCCGTGCCTCTATGCGACACCCTCTCCGCACGTGTGGAACAACTCTCCCTTGTGAAGACGAGAGGGAGCCCTGCTCCAGCCAGTGTAACTGGGCACGACAGGCTGCCCGCGGGGTGACATGGCAGGAGCTTCTGTGCACGTGAACTCAGGAGTCCCTCCAGAAGAACGTATCAAACGGGGAAAAGGAAGCAGGCGTGCTGAGCTGACCCAGTCACGAGCGCAGTCATCAGAGGAGTACAGTGACTGTAAGGACGGCGTACTTTTGTTTGTCTTGCTGGATTCCGAAGAGCTGTTCTGCTAGAACTATGAATACTGGGACGTCAGAAAGTGTGGCTTTAGCAAGTGTTCCTGAGATGGGAAGGGAGCACTCTGCCTCACTTTGCCATAAACCACCAAATAGCCAAGGCATCAGGGAGGGCTGGGTGCCGCCGCAGGTACGTGAGGGGCAGCAGCAGATGCTGGGCTCCCAGCACCGAGCAGAGCACGTGAGTGCCAGCAGGAGGGAACATGTTCCTGAGCACACACAAACACCCTGGGGCTCCCCAGATGCTTTTCAGGGCTGTAGGAAGGAGCCCAGGATGAGTGAAACATCACTGTTACTGGGGCCCCCTCCATAGCAGGTTGGGTGTGGGGAAGGCCCAGCCACGAAAGGGCTCCGAGGACCCACTGCTCGGTTCTGGGGATGCATCCTTCTGCCAGGTAAAGCTTAGCGTGCCAACCAAAGATCTCAAGCATCACGTTGTCCCTCATCCTTCTTTCGCTCAGACATGTTGTCCTGTTTGTAGGTGCAGTTCAGTTAAGCCCCAGCCTGCTCTGTAGGCACACCTTAGTGTAAGTTTTGCTTTTTGACCAGGGAAGTTTTGCCACAGCCACTTCCACTTTGTTTTGCTGTTGGGTTGACTATGTCCTGATAACCTGGAATGTCCACGCAGGTACTGGTTTTTCTCACCCAAGTGAGGGCCCCATTACCTGTCGTTCTAGAGGCGGCAGGGACCTGGGAGGGCTGGGGTTGGACCGTGTGTGTCCCTTCTGCTCTCGATGGCCCCTGACCAGACTGTACTGCTTCTCTTTAGAAGTTCAAATGCGCATGGCAATGAAGTCATTCCCTTTCTCTCGAATCCAAAATTCTTTTATTTTTAACTGCGAAAGGGGCTGTGTGACTCCCAGAGTTTCTGATGTACAGCCAAAATGCAATGTTTGGTCCACACCTTCCTCAGAGGACAGGACCTGACCAGCTTATGAACACTAGAAAACAAGCATTTGATTTCTGCTTTCAATTATTTTTTTTAAAGATTTATTGTTCCTGTGTGTGTATCATTAAATGGAAGTGATGGGATCAATAAAACTTGGAATTGTATAACAAGAGAGGTCAGTTTCTTGCTTATTATATTTATAATAACAGAGTTCATTGAGTGTCACTTTGCCTTATGAAAGCCAGTGAATCAATAATGCTCTTACGACCTGGATAGTAATAAGCCTTAGCACTAAATGAGTGATACCGGCATGGGAGTGGGGAAGGAAGAGGCACTGTCACCGTGCACGGGAAGGACACGTGCCGTATAGATGGGCACCTGTGAAAAAGCATCAATTCCTTTTTCTTTTCCAATATATTCTTCTCTTGTGCATATGAAATTATTCAAAGATAGCGACAAATTTCCCATATGACCTTGGTAGCTACTAGTTTGGAATGACTTTGGGCTGCTTGCTAAAAAAAAATGATCTCAGAGATGAGTTGTCAGGACATTAGTTCCTCTTCCCATCAGCGTTAGGAACATCCCGTGCTTGATGCATGTGAGTGTGTGCCACTGCGGAAGCACAGTGTGAAAATGCAGTGAAAACAAGTGTGCTTCATGGGCCACCAGACCTCAAGGCCGTGCCCACTGGCCGTGGTGACTGGGGCTGCAGCTGCCCAGGCCCTCAGACTCCAACAGGGCTTCCTGCAGAGAAAGCATCTGGGACAATTTTCTCTGAGAAGACCTTTCCACAAAGAGGCGCAAAGTGTTTCCCCTGAAGGGCAAGGGTCAAAGGGCGAGTGCATCTGAAACCCCCCGAAGGAAACTGCAGCCGCCCTCGCCTCTCCGAGCCGTGGGAATGGTGGTGGGTGGCACCATGGAGCTTGTCCTCCTCTCATCTGGGGCCAGTCTCCTTCGTTTCTGGGAGAGCTAGGCAGTGTGGGGAGAACCAAAGTGACGCTAAATGTTCACAGGAGAAGCGCTCTTTGAGGTAGGAGCTTTCAAGTCATTACAGGTAGGGTGACCAGAAGCTACTGGAATCCCAAAGGGCTTCAGGAAGCCAGAACTGTCTCATGGACTCTGCCGCTTAAAATCTAAATAACGTATTGTGTTCTTTGCAAGTGAAAAACTGTGATGACTTTTCTTCAACTCACACAGGAAAAGAGTGTCAGTCATGGTTTTTTTGTTTAAAAACAAAAAAGATCCTTCTAGAAGAAGAAGAAGAAGCCAGACGTAGCCAGATTTTGGAGGGAGGCCAGGGCAGCGGGGAAGGCCTGACTCTGATGCTGTTTTATAGAAAAACAAAAAAATACGTCTGGGTTCTTTTCAGTGAGAGCTAAAAGTGTAACCACCTCTTTGACTCTCTTTTACGTGAAAATGTTTGAGTCGAGCACATACACAGTGATTTCTTTCATTATTTTCAGAGGAGAAGGTTGCCACCAGAAAGCATGTCTGCTGATGTGTTTTGGCCAAGTTCTCCTTAGAGATGGTGATTAATGGAGGAATGGGCAGAAAATTAGAATACACAAATAGCTATTCAGACATGGGGGTGAAATGCTAATGCAGTGACCTTTACATCTTCATTTTTCTTTATTTGTCTGAATGCTAATTAATGGACATGTGCAGCACCAGGGGGAGTTTGCATCCAAGTCCGTCTCCCTGCTAAGCGGTACTTTGACGATTTCTGGAGCTGAGTCACAGAGAAGGGCTGCTCCAAGTTTCCCGAGGCTCCCATCCCTGCTGCCACCTTGTGACTTTTCCCCTGAGAGCAAATAAACGCCTTCGTCCAGCATCTCATTAGCATAGCCGTAGAGCCTCTGCAGTTAGCAAGGCAATTAGTTTCAGAGGTAAGCGCAGGTTGTGGAGGTTGGAGGCCCGGCGTGTTTATTGACTGCTGTCCCTGGACGCAGAACCACTGCCTGCTTGTTAACGAGACCTGAATTACTGCCTGCCCAGAGCTCCTGGACCCAAGGAAGAAGCAATGTGATAATTGGGGCCTTCCTTGAAGCAAAGGGCAAAGGTAAATTTGTAATTCAGGCAATAACCTTTAGAGTGATGCCAGGGTGCTTCCTGGAAAACATTCCCTTCACGCAGGGCAGGCAGTAGACTGAAGGTGCAAGCTGTGTTTGGACTGGAAATTCATATCAGCGTGGAGGAAGAAGTGGCTCAGATTAAATGAAAATGACGTGGAGTTGTTAGGGAGAAAAAACTTGGGGATCAACTTAAAGAAAAAACCCAGTTAATGTTTTCTGTCTGCCAGCAGTAGGGACCTGCATGGTATGGGGTGGGTACGCTGGGAGCAGGGTGTGTGTGGTCTGGGAGGAGATGATGATGTTTGGGGGGCTGGAAAGAAAGGAGGTGACGGTGGAGGCCAGCTCCAAGGGCTCCTCAGATACAATACTGGGAACCAGTAAAGGAGTCATGGCAGGCTATGGCTGTGCCACCAGTATGGTTAGAAGTTCTTGGAAATCTAGCTGCCCATCACAGTTGAGTTCCAGTTTCTTCATCATGTGGTCAAGGACACCAGGGTCCTTCTGGGTTCTTGTGAAGGCAGCCAGCTCTATATTCAGGAAGGGCAGGAACTCGGTCTCGGAGAGAGTGCAGCTAGCTGTCACTGTCCTTTCTAGTACATGTCTGGAAAACAATAGACTCGATGGACCTCTTAGTCTCCGCAGGGCTGCATGTTTCTGCCACATTGAGTGGAGTGAGGCACAGAGGCTGTGAGTGGCGAGTGGTGAAGCAAGCTCTGAAATTAAGTTTTATAAGGGAACTTTCTGTAGGCATAGCCTGTCCAGGATAGAACTGTGAGGGAGTGAAAGTTCAAGCAGACACTGGAGTGTCATCTATGCCTCCGTCTTCGATTTTCCTTATCTGTGAAATGGGGGTATAATACTACCTATCTCACAGGGTTATCATGAGGATTAAATGAATTAAGATTACAGAACACAGATTAAATATGATAATGTTAATAAGTCCTTGACATTGTTATCACCATTATTATTTATCTATAGAGGGTAAGCTAGATGTTTAGGTAGGAGATTGGACTACACGACCTCAAGATCCCCACAGAACTCTTGAGTCCTACGATTCAGTGGTTTAAGTGGTACAAGTATTTTGTACCCCACGATGCATCAGGCGAATTTTTATTTAGGGCACACGGATCCACAATTCTTTTGAATCCTAACAGATGTCTTTAGAACTGTAATGATCTTTCTGTCTGATTTTCTTGACCCATTTAGAGCAATATTTATTTATTTTTCTATATCCTACTTTGTTCCTAAAAGATTTTAAGTAAGACATTTAAAGTAACTTTGGATTTGCTTTGAAAGATACACTGAATTAAATTCTCTGAACTTGCCTCTTGTTGAAACATAGTTTTCAAAAAGAATTTAAAACCATCAACTGTATTGGCAGACTGTTCCCAATATTTCCAATGTTTCTAAAAGCATCTCATTTGGATTTGGGGGACACAGGCAGTGATATAGGAGGAGAGGGGAATGCAAAGACAAGGAAGACACTGAGAATATGACTTGCTGCAGTTTCAAGTTGTGGAATAAAGCAGAGGTGAAAGCAAGTGTTCGGAGGACATGGGTTACACAAGGGTCCCCAAAGCACCATTTCACTGTTTTGGGTCCAAGGATGGCCCTTCTGATCAGCTTCTAATTATTCTCCATTGGAACCATTCGATGCTCCCACACGGGTGGCATTCAAAAGATGACAGAGCTCATGACGCAGAGGGTTAACAAAGAGAAGACCTGCTGAGTGCCAGGTGCTTTACCAAAAGCATCTATTTTAATCTTCACTTGAAGCCTGGTGAGAAAATTGAGATTCACCAAGATAAAATAACTTGCCCAAAATCTAGTTAGTAAGTGATAGTTAGTTCGTAAGTTGGTATGCCATCCTAAGAATGCCAAATTCCAAAATCCTTGTTCTTTCTGACACCCTCTTCCTCTCTGATGTAGACCTATGCACATCCTATAGCCAGCAATCCTGAAACTCAGAAAATAGAGGGCTCTTCCATGTTTATAATCTATGAAGAAATGAATCATTTAGTCTCTAAGCTCTCTCTCAATTCTCACATAATCTGAACATTTAAAGAAACCTGATTCTATAACTTTCCATTTCTGTAAATCATTTAAGAAGAAATTAATTTAGGAGAGCATGTAACTTAATGCCCCAAAACTGGCAAAGGCTCTCCTTTTCTCCATGGATAAGTGAAAACCTACATCTTTAAGTAATTTTTTTCCATCAGAATTGTATTACTAATATAACACCATGTAGAAAGAATATTTTCTTCAAAAAAGACTGAGATGAAACTTTTTGAAATCAGGTTGCTAGCTGATATTAGTCATGCTTTTTCTAGTCAGTGTATTATCCAGGCTGAAGCACACTTCTAACAGGGTCATCTGACCCGCATTTCAGGGAGCAGAAAGCCTCAGATGCCGGCACACTGCTCCAAGTGCTCCATGATATCAGACTGCTCTAGATCTCCTTGTGTCAGACCGGTTTTTTCTTAAATTCTGGTTAATTACAGTGGGAAATTTCACAGGACAGATTCTCTGGCTCTTTCTAGCAATGAGGATAGAGAAGGATATAGAACATTAATACAGGACACACTGCATTAGCCAAGCCATGACTGAGGTGACCTCTGAAAGTTCATGCATGGCATGAACAAACTGACAAACAGGCCAGCATTCCTCAGAGATTTCATTTACTAGAGCTGAAGACTCGCCCCTCTTGATAAGCCAACCCTCTTCTCTGTTAATTTCCTTTTCTATGCATCCCTTTCCTTCTCTAGGCCTCTTCCTGGAGGCACTAGGTGATGTCACTAACACTAACAGGACTAGACACTGGCCCAGAAACAGGCTTCCAGGGTGAGGGCTTTCTGTTACAGCTCTGTCCTACTCAAACACAGAAGGGACAGAGAGAGCAATGCTGTGTACCGTCTTATTTACCACACAGCATCATGACCACTGTCTCTGCCAGCTCCTACCCGACGTGATGTTCTAGGTTCCTTACAGCCTCATTGTTCTGTGTTTTGTCCTGGTCCTTTCCTGATGCCTGAACTTTTTTGTTCCAAAAGAGATTCTAACTTTCTCAATCTGATAAAAGGAATCTGCTGGAAAAAAAAAACTATAATTAACATCATACTTCATAATGAAAGACTAAGAGCTTTCCTTTCTAATCAAGAATTAGGCAAATGACGTGCACTCACATTACTTCCATTGTGAACTGACACTGGAGGTTCTGGTCAGTGAAATAAGAAAATGAAATTAGAGACAGACAAATCAGAGAAGAAGAAAGAAATAAAGCTGTTTTTATTCAAAGATAATTTGATCTTACACACGTAGAAAAATCTTTAAAAATCTACAAAACAACCACTAAAAATGATAGAAAAGTTTAGGAAGTTTGCAGGATGTGAGATTATTATAAAAAATATCAATTGTGTTTTTAACTCTCAATGGAAAAAATCTGAAAATGAAATAAAAGAAGTAATTCCATTTAAAAATAGCATCAAAATAGTAGGGGTAAACTTAACAAAAGAATCCAAAGCCTCACCACCCTAACATTTACAATTTCCAGAATATCATCTGAAATATTTGCCATACAATGTATGATCAGTCTCAAAAAAAGATAGTCAATGGAAATCTACCTCAAGAAGACCTAGATGTTAGAATTCTTGTCCAAGTCTTGGAGATGATACAGCTATGCATTACAAAGTAATGGAAAATAGGTTTGCAATAAATAAAATAGGCAAACTCAGCAAAGAATAGAAACCATTTTTTAAAAAATCAAGTGATAATTCTAGAAATAAAAATTACAATAGCTAAAACAAAACATAACCAGATGGCCTGAAAAGCAGAATAGATGTGACGGAGAAGCGCCAGTGAACTTGAAGATGGTTGCAGAGAGAAAAAAGACAGAAAGAATGCACAGAGCTCCGGAGATGCGGAGCAATAGGAAAGGGTCTAACACATGTGTAATTTGGTCTCAGAAGGAGAGGGGAGACGAAAATTGGGCAGAAAAAGATGTTTGAAAAAATAATAGCCAAAAACTTCTCAAAACTGGTGAACAGATTCAAGAAGTGCAATAATCCCCAAGCAGGATACAGATGAAGAAAGTCATGTTTAGACACATCTTAGACAAACAGTTGAAATCCAAATATAAGCAGAAAGTCTTAAAAGCTGGCAGAAAACTACTGACACATTACATAAGGGAAACAATGATTTAAATGACCACATACTACAGAGGTCAGAAGAAAACAATAACATATTTGGCATGCTTCACAAAATAGAAGAAGAAAAACCCTATCAACTCTAAATTTTATATCCAGCAAAAAATTCTTCTAGCTGACTATACCCTAAAGGTATTTTCAGATAAAAGAAAACTAAGAGAATTCATCAGCAGCAATGCTGCACTACAAGAAATGCTAAAGGAAGTTCTACCAAGATAAAAGGAGATAGTAGTGGAGAAAAAAATGGAATCTTCTGGAAAGGATAAAGAACACTTAAGATAACAAATATATGGCTAAGTATAAAAGACTGCTTTACTTTTTCATTTCTTTAGAATAAAGAGAACCATTAAAACAAAACTTATAATCCTTACTGTGGGTAATTTAATACATGGGGTCTGGCACTAATAATGCCCCCTTTTGTTACAAAATCACAAGCATGCAAATCTGTAACACAACAATATCATCCTCAAGCACACCATATGACATTTTAGGTGAAATGTTCAAATTAAAACTATAAATTATTATAGTAGGGAATTAGGGTATATTATACCCTACCAAGCACACTCAAGCAGGCATTGCTTCTGCTGGGCTCTGTATATTCAATATATGGAATTTGTATGACAACTACAGAATAAAGGAATAGAATATAGAATAAAGGGAAAGGGATTGGGAGGGTGGCAGGGTAAACAGTAAGTAGAACTAAACAGGTCCAAATTCTCTATGTGTGGGAAGTGGTGCAATAATGACCCTGAGAGGAATGAGAAGTAAAGGTGTATATTGTAATTGCTACAGCAACTATTAACAAATAATGCAAAAGAGTATCGCTCAATGCCGATAAATAAATTAAAATGGAATTCTAAAACATGTTAAAATATTTCTAAAGAAGTCAGGAAAGAGAGAAAAACAAAAAAAGCAGGAGAGAGGCAAAAAGGAAACCAATAATAAAAATGGTAAAACTAACTCAAAACATGTGAAAAACTATGTTGAATATTAACGAATTAAACACTCCAAAGGAATAAATTATATGGATTTTAAAAAGGAAGAAAAATAAAATAAAAAGGAAGAACTATATGTTGTTTATAGAGTTACACTTTAAAAATACAGTCAAGATAGGTTAAGAGTAAATATGTGAATTCTGTCTACATAGATTAAGCATTATAAGTAATCATTATGAATTTTTCTTTAGACAGACAGTTCTTTTTATTTGAAAGAAAAAGTAGTCTGTTGTATTTACCCATAGATTCACTACTTGGAAAACAGATGTAAGGTCCGTCCAGAAGGCATCCAGCCATTTAGTATGAGAAACAAGACATTGAAGAAGACACAAGATACAAGAAACTGTACATAGGACAGTGATGCCGTGGTCCCCTTTACAGTAGGTACATTGGGACCTCACACGGTTCTCCCACTCTTCCTCAGCTGCCCTTTTGTATTTTCCTGAATCTCATTGACAATATGAAATCTCTTCCCTTTCAGAGGTGATTTTAGTTTTCGAAAAAGCCAGAAATCTGAGGGTGCTAAATCTGGGCTCTAGGGGTGCTGAGTCGCCTGGGTGATTTGATGTTTCACAAAAAAAAACTCTGCACAAGACGTGATGCATGATCAGGTGGGTTGTTGAGATGAAGCTGCCACTCACCAGTTACCCATAGCTGTGGCCTTCTGAATCATCTAAATAGTTTCCATGGAGGAATGTTCAAGTATAATCCAAAAGCTGATGCAGATTCATTGCTCTACTCGCTCAGTCATTTTGAATGTGACAGCCACACAGTGCACATGCTCACTCAGTGGTGTCTACCGCCCCCACTGACTAGCACAGTGAAGTCGTCATTGTTCATGCATGTGCGTTCCAGTCCACTCTCCCCGGCTGCCAGGTTACACTGATGCCACACAAACCATTCTCGTTGTATTAACAATGGTCGGACTTTTTCCCAGACAGATCTTGTATACCACGCAAATAAGAAATATAAGAAGGTTGAAGTGGCTATATTACTATGAAAAAAAGAGAAAAGGGGACATTCACATGACACAATAGTCGGTTCATCAGGAAAACGTAATATTCACAAATATGCATATGCCAAGAAACAGAGCTTCAGAAGATGTGAAACAAAGGTGGACAGAATTAACTATATAAATATCAGCATCATTGCATCATTCACCATATTTTTTGGATTATAAGACACACCTAGGTTTTAGAGTAGGGAAAAAAATAGGAGACTCTTGCCTCCTGTGACCCTGCTCCACTGCCGTGCCCTGCCCCCCACAGTGAGCCAGGTAAACTACATTTGGACTATAAGATGCACCCCCCTTTTCCTCCCAAATTTGGGTGAGGAAGAAGTGCATCTTATAGTCTGAAAAATATGGTAGATATATTTTAAAACTCTGCAATTACAGTTCAGGTTAGAAAGCACTTATTAATGCTTACCATATATTGGCTTTAGGTGATGCAAAATAATATGACAAGGTTCATATCTTTAATGAGCTTACAGTCCTACTGGGATGTGAACTTGGACTTACAATATAATGGAAGAATAAGAAATTTTAGAATTAAGAAAAGAAGAGTTTATTTTCTGTTCCCTTAGTGTTGATACATGGGAATAAATAATCTTTTCCATGAAGGCGACAGCAATTACTAGCAGAACACATGAAGGAAAAGCTCAGATCCAGGACTAATACAGAAAAGCAGAACATAATGGGTATTGTGAGTTGATGTTCCAGTCACCCCTTTCCACTTCTAGTGAGATTCCACATTTTTTGTCAAATGGCATTGACACCATCCCCAGATTCGGAATGAGATTTAGTCACTGAGTATAAGCTCATTGCCATTGCCACAGCAATGGGTTTGGGGGTGACTACTGCTTGGTAGTAGAAGGGAGAAATGCTTTATTCTCCTGCTGCCTATGGTGGAGGAATTATGTGGTTCCGATTGCTACCATTCGTCAGTTTGCCTTAAGAGGAAACCCCGTAAACACATTTAAAGCATTTTAAATAGTTCCTGGTGCAAAGTAAATGTTCAGCACATGTTGTTTGTTTATTGTTGTTTTGTTGTGGTTGAGTGTGTGTGTACTTTATTTTCTTGGAGGGCATAGCAGAGAGACAAAAATTCACCAAATTTTGGTGACATGGTTGAGCTTCTGGCTCAAACCAATCTTGAAGTCCTTCCAACCTCTGAACAAGTAGGAGTTAGGTTTCTTGATAATTTTTTCATCTCGACGGTTCTTAACTGGTAGTCAAATTCAGTGTGATTTAACTTTGTACGAAGGACAGTTTTAGAGGCACCCTCAGCATCTATGAGGTATTTGAATTTATGCCTCACGTAATTCTGTACACAAAATGAAATTACAGACTCTCCCGGGGAGGTGACTCTCCCCAGCTTCCACCACCTTTATCTGCTGCTAGTTGGTATTCCAGCAGGCGCCTAACTCTCTGGCTCCAGGCTTGTCCTACTCCTTTTAATACCCTTCACATAGCTGCCAGAGTTATCTTTACAATACAAATATGATCTTTTTTCACAAGCACAGGCACAGGCACATGCATTGTCCGCTTAAACCTTTCTGCGAGTATAGAGTTCCTGATTGCCTACTGGGTTTCCTTCAAACTTCTCAGCATGGCCTTACATGGTCCTTAATACCTTCTTCAGCTTTCCTTTTTATTTTTGTCTCCCATGATCCTCTCCTGCAAATTTGATGGTCCCTCTATCCTGAATATATGATGTCCTTGAATGTCTTCAACCTTTGCACATGCTGTTCCCCATGTGTGCAAGGTCTTCAGTATAACCTGATTAAAGGACATTTCTTGCTATCCCCTGGCAGAACCATTAGGATATGATTTATTATAGGGATTTGACTTTACACAATCGTGAGGGCTAGGTTAGTGGGTGGAACAGCCTATGGGAGGTTGTCATGGCTGCCTTCAGGGTGGGCAGGTGGAAAGGCCAGATGGGGGAAGAAGGACACATCAGGCTTGAATGGGGCCTAGAAGGATGAATTGGAACCTGTGCTGGTCTTTTACCACCTTGAGGCCTCTAACTGCGATGCTGTAGGTGTCTGCTTCAGAAGAAGCTGTTGAATTTTATCATGTTGCGTGATGTGTACCTAGTCTGAGAGTCACAGAAACCAAAGGAGGATGCAGTCCAGCATGCAGTTGGAGTTGTGAGCCTGGGTGCCGCCTGCACCCGCCCTCCACCAAGTAAGCCAGTAGATGGGCAATCACACATGTGAGATGTCGCAGTACATCTTGCCCTGCTCCAACCTTCTGAGCGAGCTTTTGTGGCTCATGTGAACCTGGAACTCTAGAGGGACGGGAATTCTGAGAAACATAAATCCAGCAAAACTGAGCCAACAGTGTACAGATGCATCATCTCCTACATCTTCATTCTACAAGAATAAGATCTTTGTAAGCATGTTTCCGCTATTGCAGTATAAAATCTTTTGAGCAAGGAACATGCAGTTGTATTTATATTTGAAGCACCCAGAAGTACTTATCAATGTTCAATAAAACGACTAACAAAACAATTCTTAGCAGATAGCAGCTTAACAGTGAGCAAAATGCTTGTTTATTTATTACTTTTTCTTGCGTGTATTTCTGAATGGTTGAAAAACTAGTGCTTGACATTTGTTTGTACAGCCACCTGAACAGTATTCTGGAAAAGAGGGATTTCTTCACATACAGGGAATTTCAGAGGGGAATGAACCTACTTCGTTGGTGAGTTTTGGTCGGGTGCAGCCTCTGAGGATGACAGAGGAAAGCATTCCTTTTGAGATGCATTGCAAAGCTTCCCACGGAGGTGGCAAAGGTTAATTATTTTAAGCATTTGGAACTTGGCCACAAGTGGGGTGGAACAGGCGCACTGACTAGACATATGCTATAGAAGATTCCGTAAAGCTCTCTCTGTCTGTAGTGCTTTACACAGAAACTGAACATATGGCAGGCTTTGTTTGGCCTTTTCTCTGGAATCATCTGTCAAGACATGAGCTGCCACCTAATTACCCACTCGCATTCTACTACTGTGCACTTTCCATTTTTGGTCTGATTTCTCAAAACCTCACACACTCATTTTTTTAAACTTAGTTTTTAAAAATTAATTTTATCTGCCCTACAAAAGAGTTGTGGGTGTTTCTGGGAGACAGTTTAAAAGGCATGGAATGTGAGCTCTACATCCTGGTTTGGGGATTCTACATCCCATCAAGGTGATATGTGTCCCCGAGAGGTAATGACTGATCATCCATCTAAAGAGAAAGGGGAATAGCAGTAACTATTAGGATAAAACTTTTATTTTCTTGGGCTCCTACCATGTATAGGCATATCCTAGTAGAGCAATGTTTCTCTAAATATAGCCTGCTGGGTAAGGTGAAAACCAATTCAAAAGTGCAAGTCTTTCCTTTGGATCCGACATGCAAATGGTACATAATTTCATTTCTACTTACAACTAACAGCCACTGTCTAGTAAGCTATAACATAAATTATTAGGGCTTATTGAATTTGTATTGATTGATTTTTAGAGAGAGAGGAAGAGAGAGAGAAAGAGAGACATCGATTTGTTGTTCCACTTATTTATGCATCCATTGGTTGATTCTTGCATGTGCTGTGACTGGGGATCAAACCCACAACCCTTGGCGGGACAGCACGCTAACCAACTGAGCCACTCAGTGAGGGCAAGGCTTATTGGAATTTGATATTTATACATTAACACATTAGGAGGACTAAAGCATAACAGTTATTCTACTAAAATGTCTTAATTTTGAAAAGCTCCTATTGGGCATAAGACTCTATAGATAATTGGAATTCACGAAAATTTTGAGAAAGAATGAGTCCTTTACAGTACAGAATAAATGTTGATTTCTGGATGGTTGCAGTTTTCCATTGCTATTCTCCTCCTAGTAGTAATTAGCTTGTATCTGTAGATTTTACTTTTGTTAAAAGTTTGTTTTTACATAATATTTCAGTCTCTTTGGTTTTTATTTAGCTTCTTCCCAGTTCTTGTGATCATCTAGTTTTTTTCCCACCAAAAAGTGGCAATAGGTGGTGTTAGTGGTGTGCACAGGTTTTTACCCTGCTTAAGGAGGCCTCGTTCCAGTGAGCTGGCTGTCTACTGGTGTAGAGGCCAAGCCATTATGGATTTATCCGAGGACAGAGGGCTGGAGACTTGGCACTGTCGTGACCAGTTTATTTTCATGGTAATCATATGTGCTGGTGCTTTGCCACCTAGTAATTATTTTTAAAACCAACCTTCTTAATAAAATTGTTTTCCCAATGTGTCGGTATTCAGCACCCCCACTCCCAGAAGGAGGAAATGGACTGGCCTTTAGCATCTTGTCTCACATGACGAGGGGGACGAATGAATGGGCCAGAGTAATACGTGCTCTGTCACACCTTGCTGCTTAAATATTTTATAACTTTCAAGCTCTATTAAAGGAACTGATGCCAAGAGTATTTAGTGGAGATATCCTCTAGCAATGGCTTTTTATTAGGGAGGATGACACCAATCATCTAGCTGATGATGGAGTGAGAGAAGATATTACCCCGCTGAGGATGGGCTTCTGATCTCAGCCCCTGGGTCGGCTGGCCGTTAGAAATGGTTGGGCAAAGAAGGCAGGGCAATCGACGGGCATGACTCAGCCAAAGTGTTTGTGTCTGGTTGCCTTAGAGGAGAGACAGTGATGTAGAAAATTACCTGTGACAAGTGCAGTTTTTATTTTAGTAGACGCTAACCTTTATTATGTCTGACAAGGATCTCACAGAACAGCCTACATTCTGTGTGCTGGCTGAGGACAAGAATGTCTTCACATTTCTTCACTCTCTGTTTCAGGGTCTCATTCCATCATGAGCAGGGCCAACTTACGGGGACATGAGACTTTTAGTAGCTCATTTAATTTTTTAGATTTCTTTTAAAATCAGAAGAAAAAAACAAACTTTTGGGTCAAAAATGTGTTAATATATATTAATAAGTTTATCTTTCTACCAATGTAATTGTCAAATATAATTTTCAATAATGTTTTTATGGGTGTGTGCTTGGGCACCCCATAAAAGTACTCTGCAGTCCTAAGTGGGCACTCAATAAAGGCTTATGATGAGTTGAAAGATACTGTTTAGTTGCTTCATTGTGTGTGATCCAGCAGAATTAATGCTATTTGAATGTGGTTGGTAGGGCAATAATATGGGTGTAGTAATTTATAGTTTTAATTTGAACACTTCACCTAAAATGTCATGTAGTATGCTTGAGTGTAATATTGTTTTGTTGCAGAATTACATGCTTATGATTTTGTAATAAAAGATTTCATAATAAAAAAGGGGCATTATCTGTGCCCGACCCTGTGTTTCTCCGAGGACTCAGTTGTGTACATATGGCCTGCAAGAAGATTCGTAAAACAGGCAAATAGCACTGACAGTTAGCTGGGAGATCTGAGATTGAGACCAGACTTTTTCACTTCAACTTTTGTGACATTGGGAAAGTCACTAATGAAAGATTTGAATTCAGTTTCTCGGATCTTTCTAGGTTAGACATTTTATTATTCTAATTCTATCATACTAGAACAGATAGTAAGGGGCTACAGGTCCTTCCTGAAAAATTTTGGACAGATGACAAACGTAACATTTATTTGTTATTTTCTGAGCTTATAGGTGCTCAGTGAACAGTTACTGAATAAAGAACTTTGATGGTGTTGGGTGCTTGCAAAACCTTTTACTCTGTCCATCTCTGACCACAGGTAGATGCTTAATTGTCTAGGAAGAGATGGAGAAGGCAGATAATCGAGGCATATATCCTCTGGTGCTCCTTTCCAAACCAAACCTGCAATTACTCCTTGTTGAAAAAAGCCAAGCTATATTTCCTGGCCAGGCTTAATGATGTCTGTAAACTGACAGCCTGTCATTGAATGAAAAATTAAGTTGGCAACAAGATTGGCTGTCCAAGAGCCCGCCGGGTTCAGGTTGGCCTCTCCAAATGACAATACTCAGGGTGAAGTGCTCACCTGCTCAGCTCTCAGCTCACCTTTCCTTTGCTTGTGTTGTGCTTGCAAGCCTGACCCCTGGTGAGCCTTCTGATGCTGGCAGTTGTGGCCTGGGGAGGACTGAGGGTCAGCGGATCCCCAGCTTCTTGTTTCAGCACGCTGATGGGAAGACAGACGTGGTGACTGGGAAGAGCACCCTCCGCCCCCAACAGCTCTCTAAACTCCTTGCCACCCACTCAGGCTGTAAATGAAAATCGCCCATAGAGGTCCAGATACCCTCCTACTCAGATTCCTGGAAGTGAATCTTAAAGACTCCTGGGAACAGGTGTGAGTTTTTAAGGTATTACCTTTATTAAAATAGCACTGATGGATGCATGGTAAGTGAAATGGACGGAGACCCTCTAAGACCAGAAGAAAATCCCAAAGGAAAACATCAACTAGGAAAGAAAGCTAATGAGTATTGTATCACTAAATATTGTTCTAATGTTGCCTTAGAAGAGGATAACAGCATTAAAACTCTGGACCCTGTTCAGAAAATTCACTTCAAAGTGAATCGGACCCTGGCTCGTGGGGTCTGCCACGTTGTGGATGAGGCGCGAGACATTCACATGGACTCCCGGGTCCTGTGGGGGAAAAGGGCGAGCACGGCTTCTCTTTCAAGAGGAGAAAAAGCCTTGGCCCTTGCCTTGATTGACCTTTTTTTCTTTTTTCTGGGCACATTACATGATGGTCCTCATTTACTATGCCCAGGTTCGCTTTAGGTGGTTACCTTTTACAGAGAACAAAGGAGAGGATGCCGCTAATCACATCACAGAAGATGAATATTTGCAAATGCAAAGGGAAAAGTGGTTGAACCAGTTATACTCCATACTGGGGAGATTTAGCACAGACTTCAGGAAGCTACAGTAAGCACTTGCTGTCTCAATTCAGGGTGAGCGAGTTTTAGCAAAAGCAAGTTTCAAAGCAGTCTAGGTGCAATGCAGGCCTGATTCCCCACGGGAGAACCTATCCGTGGGTGTGGGTCTTGTCTGGGCCCACGCCACGCAGAACAGTCTCCTATAGCAAAGATCCATGACCCATGCTGGCTCAGCCTCAAGGCATGCTGGGACCTCAAAAGGGAGCCGACAGAATGAGAAGGAAACCGGAAGGGGTGACCTGGGGCTAAAGCCAGGTTCTAGGGCTTTTCTCTTCGTGTCAGGTTGTCTGATTGGTTCAGCAGTTTTAAAGTTATACCCTCTCAATCTTCGAAAACTCTCATTTGTGTGATAGCACTCTGGGCCATATATCAATATTAGCTTGTATAACCCACTCAGGTAGAGAAGAGATATTCTCCACTTTACACAGTAAGGGCAGAGCTTAGGATTCTGCCTCTGGTTTGGTGTTAGATCTGTTTTGACAAGAAGAGATTTTGACGAAAGGTTGGTCCACTGGGGAGGGCACTGCCTACTTCTAAATTCTGTGTGTTGATTGATGACCCCAGCAGATCCAGAAAATGCTGGAAATAACTTTCTTCTCCATCTCAAGGATGTTTTACATGGAAAATGAATCATCTTGCTTTTTCAGAGCACACAGAGGGAAAATTCATAAACCACATGTCTGCTTCCCTTTGATAGCCATAATTCTTGTTTTTATTGTGTGCTTTTTTCCTTAACACCTCTTAATACAGTGTAATATAAGTGAGTGCTTTTATACTATCACCAGCTACCAGTTACGGTTTTAATCATGTGAATGATCCTGAAAAATACAAAGCCAAATTGGACATTAATGACAAGACGCTGAACCCTCTCAGCCTCAAACAGACATTCTCAAAAATTACTATTCATCTCTGAGCCTTTGCACCTTTAAACTTGCAATTTAAAGTATTTTGCAATTTCTTTGAGGTTCCGATTAGACTGGGTGACATTTTGACTTCTATAGTTGTATTCAGTCAAAATTTTTGCTGTTTCCTACTTTATTAAGTCCCGTTCTCATAAGGTTCTGTAGACGATGGTCAGTTCAGCTTTTACCAACAATGCCCGTGGGACTGTGTGTGCAACGAGGCCCCTGTTTACGGCTTGTGTCATAATAAACATGATTGCAGAAAGGGCGAAGGAACAGGAGCAAGGCACACGATGTGATGGGAAATGAAAACAGGCCATGGAATGAAATGTTATTACAGCCTTAATAACAACAGCAGGCACCCCGGGAATGTGTATTATAAGTCAGAATACCAAATGGATATACTATCTGAAAACAATTGAAATACATAAATGTTGTCTTATGGCTATTGTCTGGTTCTCCATGCTTCCTTGATCTTTAGTGAAAGCCAATGGTGGGAATGGAAGGAGTCACAGTTTACTGATCAAGTGTCCCAGGCACTGTACTTACTGTGTTTCGTTGATTTTCATGATTACCTCAAGAGCCGGGCATTTTTATAATCTTCGCTCATGCACCATCACAAGCACCTTCCGTCAGCTGGTCCTGCATCCAGTCTTGCCCTTCCATCCCATCCTCATTCCATCCATTCCCCACACAACAGCCAGAGACTCTGATCACTGTAGGATGCAGATTTGGTTCCCTCTTCCCCTGATTAAAACCCTGTGAGTGTTCCTCACTTTCCTAGGGATAAAGGATTCCTGAACAGAGCTTCAGGAGCTGGCCTCTGCTTCCTTCCTCGGTCTCACCTGGGGCCATTCTCCCATCCCACATCCATCTTCCAGGCCCTCAGAATGTCTTTCAGTTCCCTGTTCTGCACCTCTCTTTTGAGTGCCCCCCGACCCTCACTTCACCAGCCGCAAGGCGGAGCTCCGGTCTCCAATCCCCCTGCCCATAGTGGCTCCAGGATAGCAAGGGTCACGTCTGTTTGCTCACCAATCAATGTATTTCAAACCGATATTTAAAAACTAAGGCTCGGAGAGCTTACATTACTTTTTTAAGTTCATTTAGCTGGTTAATGATAGAGTTGGGGAATCTGAGAAAAATCTATATCCAAATCTGATGTTTTTCTCACAGCGTCGCGGTGTCTGTCATAGATGGGTGAGTGTGAGACAGTCAGTAATTCATTCTGGCTGGATCATAGCATGTGCATAATGGGGCACTGGGGAAAGAAGGCTTTAGTCATATTGCATGTGGCCTTGTGCCCTAGGTTAAGGAGTAAGGGTTTTATTCTGCAGACATTGGGGAATCAAAGATGAGCACAGACGTGGCAAAAGCAGAGCAATTAGGTTTCCTCATGTCTTCCAAAAGTGCAAGTGAGGCAGAGGAACACAAGAAAAACTGGGTTTTTCTTTTGTAACTTCCATCTATAAAATAATACCATGCATCTCATATGACTTTGGTGAAGATGAAAATAAAGCTTGTAAAAATGCTGTGCAGTCCCATACCTCTTTATAAATACTATTATAAGTTTTTTTCCTCTTACTGCTTGTTAAAAGAGCTGTTCAGCTTTGCAGTTACTTCCAGAAGGCTCTGACCGGACTCTCTAAGGGTGGTGTTGGGGCTGTAAATGAAGCTTTCAAGCTGCTGGGAAGTTACAGCCCTGTTCCAGCAGGCACAAGAGACACTGATGGGGCAGCTGAAGGGTTCCCAGGTGAAAAACTGGGGTGGGTGCAGAAAAGGGGGAGGTACTGCTGTTGGTTAGAGATCCCCAGCTAGGACAGCTGCCGGAAGACACTGCTGGTGCCCTGGCTGGGTGGTGTAGTTGGTCGGAGCGCCATCTGCGCACCAGAAGATTGTGGGTTTAATCCTCAGTCAGGGCACAAACCTAGCTTGTGGGTTTAATCCCCGCTGGGGAGTCTGGGTGTGTGTGGAAGACAACCAATGGGTGTTTCTCTCTCACACCGATATTCTCTCTCTGGCCCCCTTGCTCCCTTCTCCTTCCCTCTCCCTCTCTAAAGTCAATAAACACACACTTGGTGAGGAGTTAAAAACAGACGCTGCTGGCAACTCCTGTGAGGTAAGGCAGCTGGAAACCAGCACCGGGAGCAGCAGGGGATGCTGTGAAGAGGGGGCCTCATTGCTCAAGGGCCTCTGGCCTCTGCTGTCTCCCCAGCCTGGCTCGCTGTGACAGGAAAGGAGGGCTGTACTGTTTATTTGCTCATTACCAAGAGGGCAACTGGAAGTAAGGGTTTTGATGTAAATGATGACGACAATGATGATGATGATGGTAATTACACTGAATAAAGAGAGTAAAAGACAAAATTTAAGGCCCAGAAAGTCTGTTTAAGAGGGTGCATTTGGAAAAAGGACAGCCTATAAGTAAGAATAGCTCCTCTGGCCCAGGGAGTTGAAAGATTTGCAGATGATCGTGACAGTGAACTTGGGACTCAGGTCATCTGAGGAAGCTCCACTGAATGGACTGTTTTTACGTCCTTCTCTTTGGACCCGCCGTATGAAAAGGAATAGGATGGCCTATTTAGGGTGAAGCTTGTTCTGCAGCCCTGGTGGACCGGGTCAAGCCCTGGACTTGAGAGAAATCCTTCCAGGGTTTCTATAACCTTTCATTTTTCTTATCAGCATTAAGAACTGCATGCAAACTTAGAAAAGCAGACTTTCAGGAACAGGAGATTAATTTGTTCCCCTTGCATTTGCTAGTGTATCCAGGCATTTTACAGATAGCTGGTGAACTAGCTGGAACCCCCTGAACAGCTTCCCTGGGACTCAGCTCTAGGCTGCAGGTCCCCCTGGTGCAGGAGGACAAGGGTGAGGTGAACGGGCTCTGACACACAGTCCAGGGTTGTGCATTCTGTTCCCAGCTCCTCCAAGAACTAGCTGACGTGGATGATGCCTGCAACTGACCAGCCTTCCAGGTGGTGCTCAGGGAGGGTTTTTTCCCTAGCATCTTGGCAATGAATGTGGTTCATCATCTAGTCCAGCAGGTCCTCTCATGGGAAAGCTGGACCTGTGATTATAACCAAAACTCTTCTACACATTTTTTCCCGAAAGAATTAAGTTCAAACACGTTGTAAGTGAGACAATGTTGTATATGGATGTCAGGCCAGATATCCCTCTGCTTCCTATGAAAAGAACGTATGAATGGAGCTGGTTCAAAATTACCCCCATTAAAGTGTGTCCCAAAGCAACGTGGGCTCAAAATGATTACTTTTTTCAGTCGAATTGAACTTCTTTGCAAATGTTCCTAAGAAAACTGCCCTTTAATTTGGATGCAGTTTAAATTATTTAATGAAGCCCTTTCTCAGTTAATTGGACATTAGGTTTGAGAATGAATGAAAGTGCTTCATGTGCCACATAATAGCTGACCAGTGTCTGTGGCAGGCTGCGAAACCAGCCGACATTCTTGGAGAGGCTGATCGGTGGTCTGGTCTCAACCTCCAGCCTGGGAAAACCATTAACCAAACAACTTGAGTTTCATTTTTAACTTGATACACTGTGTTTGGTGCAAAGTGTATGGGCATTTTGAGAGGCGGTTTGCTCAATTGTGGAATGGCTGTAATCCCAGTGGGTTTGTCTTGCAGGCTCTGGAGGCTGCTGTTATTTCCTGGTGGGTGTCTAGGGGAGGAGGCAGCAGAATGTGGAGAATCTGGGCAAATAAAGCCTCATAAAGCAGCCCTTTGATT
The DNA here is from genome assembly GCA_004024845.1 of Tonatia bakeri. Taxonomy (NCBI): domain Eukaryota; kingdom Metazoa; phylum Chordata; class Mammalia; order Chiroptera; family Phyllostomidae; genus Tonatia; species Tonatia bakeri. The sequence goes on from PVIA01007792.1 coordinate 48,665, forward strand.
CAATGAGAACAGGCTGCTTTATCCTGAGGCTGTGAGCTGAGCTGTGGGTGAAGTGCCAAATCAGTTCCTGCCTACTTTGTGACTACTGGGTCCCAGCGGGCATCTAGAAGACAGAATTTAAAAGGACCCTACCTGGAGCCCCTACAGTATGGAAATGCCACCCTGAGAAAGTGGGTAGAGCACAGGTGTGCTGAGGGAAATCCACCTCTTGATACTCATGTGATCTTTTCCCGCATTCTCTGCCGTCACCCAGCAGGCAGTTCTTAAAGCCTCTGACCTGGTCAAACTCATTTTTGGTAGGCAAGGTTCTCATCCATGGGATGAGATAAGTGAGACATGAAATAAAATTTGTGATGCCTGAAGTAAACAGAAAGTTCAGCGGGAACACGAAGGACAGTGTGACTCAATCTCTGGGGACACCAGCCTAACTCGTTGTTAAGCAGACATGTTGCAGGCCACCCTCCGTGCTGGGGCCCCGGGATGGATATGGCAGGAGCAGCCTCACCCTCAGGGAGTTTCCAGGCTAGGAAGCAGAGAAGGATTTTGAGAGATGAGTTGAGCCTCCTCAGATGAAGAGGAAGGAAAAAGAGAAAAGGAAAGGAAATGGGTGAAGGCACAAATTTTGAAATGCATACAGTGCTGACAATCACAAGAAAGTGTACGTGTGTATGAGAGAGGGAGAGGGAGAGAGAGAAAACGTGTCAGGATATTTGAGACCATTTTTGAAGGCTTTCGTATGCCATGCTATTGAGTTTCGTGTATATCCTATAGAAACTGGAAGTCCCCCAAAAAAGATCTGAATAGGGGAAAACAGGCATATCCACATTTTAGAACCTTGGCAGGGAGAGAACAGGGGGGGGCTTCTAACAGAAGGTTGCTGTCGCCAGTGAAGCAGAGTGTCCGTGGAGGCAGTGTTTAACTGCTTGAATTGCCCGAGAAAGGTCAAGAAGGACAACGACCTAAAACAGGTCACTGGATTTGGCAGTTAGGAGGTCAGTGAGGACCTTCCAGATAGGGCTCTGGGTGCAGCCGGATGGCCCTGGTTTGAAGAGTAATTTACAGGGAAGCAAAGTGGAGGCTCTAATTGTCCAGAGCAGTCGCTTTTTTGTGGTTGTTCAGCCTGGCGAGTGTGGTTGGCTTTGCAAGCAAAAAACCCGAGGATAGCAGGAGTCCTGATCGTCTCCTGTGACCCCGATGGTCCTGGGGAGCTGTGTTTTGATTTGCAGTTGTGTTGGCATGAGGTTTGTCCTTCAACTTCGAGGACTTGAGTGGTCTCTGAGACGGCCTTTATTTAGCTCAGCTTGGGTTGCCTGCTCTCTGGAGTTTTCAGGGAGTATCTGGAGTTTAGAGTTTCCGGAATGCCGTTTACACATCATTCCCGTGTCCCCAGTTACATTTCTCATCTTCTGAGGATGACCATTCCCAGGAACACCCTCCCTGAGCTCTAATGGGGCAAGGAGGCATTCTTCAATGCTGAACCAAGCCCCTAATAATCCCCTGGAACATCCCTAAAGGTGGAGTCACACCCCAGGGACCCTATCCTGTGATTGCCAGTTCTGTCTCTCCACCCAGTGATAGAGCCAGCCTGTTTTTCTGACATTGTGACCCAGCTAGCTCTTTGCTATAATCAATGTTTCCATTCTTTTCCAAAATAAACATGTTGATGCTCATTTGCAAATAGGGAAATGAAAGTTTTCCATCTGTAGGTGTGGTGCCTGTGTTTTTGAAAACAAAGAATTTAGCAGAGGAATTTAATCTAATCTCTGGTTACTTTGTAATTTGTCTGGGGCATTAGACCTTAGAAGGTAATTTTTTTTTCTTTTAGATTCACTTATATTCTCCCCCACTTCTGCCCCACCCCCTTCTGGCTTTGTTCAGAATTATCGAGCAGAATGGCTTGAGGAGAATAGGACCTTATTGTATCACATTTCGAGAAGGAGCCGCACGGAAACAGGAGCCAAGCTTGGAAATGAAAACGTCCTTGTGAATGACCAACAGAAGACAGGAGTTAAAACACACAACTGTTGTGCCAGAAAATCGTCTGCTCTCCCTGAGCGGGCTGGGACTGCTCGTTTGCATTTGTACCAGGTTTTAAAAATAACAAACACATTCTCCCTGCTCAAATGAAATGCAATTTCGTAACTGCTTTGAAGATAACCCTACCTTTTTGTAGCCATAGAGATGAACAGCTTAATACCCCTGAAAATCCCAGGTATGATACTTGTTTAATGTAAACAGGGCTCATTTAGTCTGGGAGATTTGTGATTTTATTTCAGAAAGGAATGGTGGACTGAGAGTTGTGCAGATGTCACGATCAAAGCTTCCTTCGTGTTCATCTAGGGCGTCAGATGCAGGCAAGCTGTTTATGTACCCACTGGGCTAAATTGGTACCATTATCACTTCAGTAAAGCTTAGTTATTACTGTGTTCTTTGCTAAAGAAACCAATTATAATATCTGCTGGATGGTATATTAAATGACACTATTTAATTAAAGCCTAATCTCTCTCTGAATGAACAATATTTTAAATCATTGTACATTATTTCATTCAATTACTGCGAACCTCTGTCCATTTTTAAGGGCAGAAAAAACTCATTTGGCACCCGGACTGCTGGGGAGAATAATTATTGTTCTGTGCTGTGTTTGGTGCTCTGTGCCCAGCAACAGTCAATCCAGGACACACATCAGTTCAGGAGCTCTTTCAGTTTTAAAATATTTTACATTTGTTTCTCAAGCCTCTAGGCAGCAAAGAGCCCTATTCTACCCCTGCCAGTGGTTCTCTCCAAGGACTGGGGGATAATGGAGAGCTCCAAAAAGAATATGTTTGGAGGAATGAAGCCATTAAAGAAACACAATTCCCATGCCAGGAGCAGAGCTGTGTAACTGACAGGATAGCAATTCCTTTCGAATGAGTATCTCATAAGGGAATGCAAGAATTAAAATGAACTTGACAGTGAACTCAAGAGATAACCTCTAATAGAAAGGAAAATTCACTTGTTAGAAGGAGAGATGAGTCAAAAAGAGGTAGCGATTTTAAAAAAGATGGTGGAGAGCCAAATGTGAATGGATTTTTATTCCTGATAGTCATTTAATTTAACTACAGAGAAATGTCGGCACACATTTGAATCATTGAGAGCAAGAACCACTAGCAAATACCACTAATATGCCACTTCTGTAGCTTTATAATGTCAAGGAATATACGTGGATATTGTGTGTTCATCAGCCTCTCTGCTCATCTGTGAAGTCCCAGGGGAGAAAAATAGCAGTGATGTATCCCAGAGGATGTAGGAACGACCTCTGGAACCCAGACTGTAGTGGGAAGGTTAGAACCCAGCCCAGGAACCTAGCATCATGTCTTGCTCACATTAAGTACTTTGCAAATTTATTTTAATTTCCCGATGCTATAATTCTAATATGTGAAATCAATGGTCCAAGCTGATCTATAGGTCTTTTGGCCCGTCTTTGCGGCTCGTCTGTCTCGCTTTTGGCCTGAGGAAGGATGGTGGTCAGTGGTGGTCAGAAAGATGACCGAAGTGCAATGCAGGTATTCGCCGTGCGCAGGTCATCATGGTCTGTTTGTGCAACTTCAGTGATTTTGTTCCTTTGGTGTTACTTTAAAAAAAAAACTATTTTGTAGAGCAATTTTAGATTCACAGCAAAATTGAGAGGAAGGCACAGAGATCTCCCACAGAAACCCTGCCCCCCCCCCCGCCCCACACACATAGCCTCCTCCATTACCAACACCCTACAGCAGAGTGATACATTTCTTAATAACCGATGCACCTACTTTGGCACATCACCATCACCCAAAGTCCATTACTTCCCTTTGGGTTCACTCTTGGTGTTCTACATTTTGTGTGCTGGGGCAAATGTATGATGACGTGTACCCTTCATTATAGTATCACTTGGGGCATTGCACTACCCTAAAAAATCTTCTGTGGTTTGCCTCTTCATCCCTCTGCATGCCCCAACTATTGGCAATCACCGATTTTTTTTCATTGTTTCCACAGTTTAGCCTTTTCCAGAAGGTCCTGTTGTGAAAATCATTCAGCATGTGATCTTTTGGGGCCAGCTTCTCTCACTTAGCATCATGCACTTAAGGTCTTTTCCTGGCTGGTAGCTCACTTCTTTTTTAGTGCTGAATAATATTCCACGGTCTTAATGTACCATGGTTTATTTTATCCATTCTAGTATTACATTTTTAAAGACAACTCTTAATTACACATAATTGTCAGTCATAGCATCTGGGAAACACAGGCCATGTCCAAGGCATTGGGCTTGTTATCTGGCTATAAGCTGGTCCAGTGCAATGTCAGTGTGAGACACATCCAAACCTCTAGAGAATTCCTATGACTTCATTTGAGCCAAACTGATGACAGCTGCTGGGAAGCAAAATCTCAATGGATTGAGGAAAACGCTCTGGAGAAAGAGCAGTTTTGCAGCTTATTTTATATATTAGAGTCAAAGGAGGAGGTTTAAGGAGGGTTACATGTAGTCCACTGGTGGTAGATTAAGAGGGCAGGAGAGAGCAAAGCAGGGAAAAACTCTGGCATTGGATAAAAAGTCAAGTAAAGAGACATACTTGTTTCACTTCAGTGGGTATAGGTAGTTAATAGTGAACATACAGCACATTGAGACCATATGCGGCAGACAAGATAGCATTGAGGGGTGCTGTGGCCTGCTGCTCTGGTATGGAGGTTGCACCCTGAGGGGCTTGGAAATTAAGATTGCTTGGCATTTCAAAGTTATTTATCCTAGATGCAAAACAAAAACAAAAGCAAAAAAATACAACAACAAAAAAATTCAATAGACAAACTTTCTTAAGGTAAAGATTGGCCTTTGTCGGGGAAGCTACAGGCCTAGGATGGGGCTACTGCCAGCACTTGCTTTCAGTTGTTGGGGGTTTTAATGTTCAGACCACCCTACAACGTGGTTACTTCCCTCCGTGAGTTTGAGTGGCCCACCATGCAGGCCTCCCCCGTGCTTGACAGGTTTAGCATGTGGCCCCTTTTTCCTCCGCGATAGCATAGAGATAAAGGTGTGGGTTTTAGAGTCCCTCACTCATGCATTCTTTTGGCAAATATTTACTGATCCTTAATGATCGCCAAGATAGAAGAGACCCTGCCCAGGAATACTCACATTCAAACTCCCAGCCCACCTTTGCAACCATATAACAGTGAACGAGTTATTATTCCTAACCTGTAATGTGACGTTAACAACACACCCTCACAGGATGACGTTAGTAACACACCCTCACAGGATGACGTTAGTAACACACCCTCACAGGATGACGTTAGTAACACACCCTCACAGGATGACGTTAGTAACACACCCTCACAGGATGACTGTGAGAATTAAGGTCAGTTTCAGTATCTGCCACATAATAAGTAGCAAATATACAGTAATGTTGCTGTATGTGGGTAGGTGCCACTTATCTCCCAAAGATTACAGTTTGGCTCAGAGATGGGACATACAGTGTATGCATATGGTAACAACAATCCATTAAAAGCAATACTTAAGAACCAACATAAGTTAACACCGACTTGTATGGGGCAGTCCAGTACGCCCTAACCTCTGTATGCACACACGTACACAAACACAAGTGTGATTTTTAAAATGAAGGCATACTTCCTGTGGTCGATGCCTCGTAATTGGAAATGGTAGTAGGAGTGCTCTCTGCACTGGCAGAGTCTTCAGGACTGGGCCAGGAGTTATTAGATGTAATCATCAGGCTGAGTTACTTATACAAAGCCAGTTATTTGCCATCTGCCATTTGGAGATGTGCCCTTAGGCCTTGCTTGGATGCCAGCCCATTGCTATGCAGCAGAGGGAAATGTTTCTGTCCAAATAACTTATCTCCTCAGTTTCAAATTCTAATGTGAGGAAGGGCTGTCAAATAGATGCTCTGTCTTAATGATAAAGGGGACAATGGGCATTCATTGTCCTTCTTATGGGGAGAAACAGTGCAGAGCACATGCATCCTGAGGATTTTAAGATGGGGAGCTGACGAATAAAATATTTGGAAAACTTAAACTTGGCTCAAAGATAACCTGGGTGAAGGGTTAGCCAAGTGGGAGAAGAAAGTCCTTTTCCGATGTTTCTATCCTGAGGCAGGGGTAGGAGGCGGTGGGGAGTATGTAAGGTGGAAAATGATCAAACAATGTTAAGGTAGTCTGTGAAATATGTTATGTACAACTCATATTTATTGTGGTCTAACTGAAGTGAGAGTGGGGTCAATGTGTGGAGGCCTGGGCATGGCCTGTGGAGAGGGAGCTAATGGCTAGGCAGTGATACCCCTCAGGATGACTGGTCAGAAAACCACATCTTTGTTACTGAGTGTGCAAGGGAAGAGAGCTGACTGTGTGCACTCTGTGCCCGTGGTCATTGTGTCTTTTGTGATTACGTAACTCCAATGTATGAATAAGTGACCGAGGCCAAGACCAAGGTCACTTGGCTAGCAAATGGAGAAGCCAAAGATCTGGGTTTCTTCTCCAATGTCCTGTTGTTTTGGTAGGTAAATGGCATTTTAAGATCACCTATTCCTACCTCTAGGAAGTTGAATCCCTAGTCACTACCTTTTGTGGGACTTCTCTTCCCCGGCTCTGAACCAAACTGTCAACTACGCTTTGAAGGTCATCACTGGCATGTCTCGGCTCAGTGCCCAGGCCAGGGAGTTCAGGCTGTGCTCCTCAGGGCACAGGGGCCCACAGAGTCTGTGCCCACAGAAAAGTCACCACAAAACCCCGCCAGGGCCCCATCTCGTCTTCGAATTTCTAGTCTCCATATTGACATTTTAGGTATTTGGTTTTGAATTTAGGATTCCTTGACTAAATACATTCTTTCATTCTCCCTTTTCAAACACAAATTTATTCTAACCCTTTTATTTAACAGATGAGGGAGTCAAGTTCAGAAACATTATGTGACTTTCTCAATATCACACAATGAGCTAGTAGTAGAACTCATGCTGACACTGCAGTTTCAAAACCCTTGGTCCCAGGCCCCGGCCCAGTAGGTCAGGTGGCTAGAGCATTGTCCCCATGCACCAAGCGTGTGCGTTTGATCCCGGTCAGGGCGCAGACACGAAGCAACCAGTGAACGCATGAGTGAGTGAAACAACAAATTGATGTTTCCCCCTCTCTCTTTCTTTCTCTCTCTCTCAAGTCAATTAAAAAAAAAAACACTCAAAGCCCTGGCTGGCATAGCTCAGTGGATTGAGCGCGGGCTGTGAACCAAAGTGTCGCAGGTTCGATTCCCAGTCAGGGCACATGCCTGGGTTGCAGGCCACGGTCCCCAGCAACCGCACAATGATGTTTCTCTCTCTCTCTCTCTTCCTCCCTCCCCCCTCTCTAAAAATAAATAAATAAAATCTTTAAAAAAATTAAAAAAAAACACTCAGTCCAATAGTATTTCTTCATAAAAACGTAAACAAAGAGCAGTGCAAAGAAAGCTGACAATGATGGCCAACATTTATGGAGCACCTTGTCAGGCGCTATGCTAAGAGTTTTACATGTATTGTCATATGTAAGTCTCCATGGGGCCCCATGAAGGAGACACTATTACCATCTCCATTTTAAGGATTTGAGAGATGGTTTGCCTTTGGTTATACAACTAGTAAGGGCCAGAAGTGTGATTCTTATTTAAGGCATCTTACTCAAGAACCTTTGAAGCATATATGAGAAAAGTGAGGTGGGAGTGAGTGAAAAGCAGTGGCCCTGTCGCATAATCCACAGCTAAGCTGGGTCCCTCTGCAGCTTCAGGAGTAGACAGTTTCCAGTACACCCACAGCTTCCCTGCTCCAGCACCTGCAGCCCGCCTGTGCTCTGCCGGGGGCTTTCTCCTGCTAGCTCCCCACCTTCCCAGAGAGCAGTGGTGTCAGCAGAAGTACAGGGGAGCTCCTTTCCCTGGGACAACCCTCCACCAGGGCGGGTGGGAGTTGGTGGATGACGCCCAGTCCCTCTGTCTTCCATTGGGGTGATGTTGAGGTGTGTTGCACATGGTTTCTGGAGGGCCCCCTGGTCCCTCAGGCACCCACAGCAGTAACCTCACTGATGCACAAGTTACTAGCTTTCTCCCTCCCCTATCTCCCATTCCCACTCAATTCTCCCCACAGAGGTCACTGACCAAATAAATGACTTGCACTCAAGTCTGTCTCAGGACTTCTTTTGTGGAGGGATCCAAACTAAGGCCCTGTTTTAGAGGGACATATTCAGGTCATATTCGACCCTTAAATGCTCGACTGGGGAGGAGGGGCACTATAGGAATTCTCCCTGACTCTCTTAGAAGGAACAAGACAAAAAATGTGAAAAAGAATGTTTATAAAAATGAATGTTTTCAATGGAAGGGACTGTAAGTGAAGTTAAAAAAGAAGTCTTTGAAATGTCATTTACAATACTTTGAGAGGAGCACCTTTGGCACTTGGGCCTTTCTCCAGGGGGCTGAAGGCAGGTGGGCGCACTCCACAGCCCCCAGATCAAGGGCGTGGGGCGGGAGAACACAGAGAGTCCCTTCTTTGTCCTTCGGCATGACTCAGTCGTTCCCTCATTCTGTGCGTTCACCTCGTGCAGCGAGAAGCTGGTGCTTCTTGTTTCACAATATTTCAAAGGCCCTGACAAGGAAGGGTACCCTGAGCGCTCTGCTGTATTCCCAAGGAGCTGTTTGGAGCCGACTCCTTCAGCGCTGGTTCCAGTGAGTTTCCCCAAGGAGGTGCTTTAATTAATTTTCATATTCACTGTCCAGATACAAGATGTTGGTGACTTGCTAGGTACTTTAAACATATAATCCTACCATTTGGGGATTTTGGCATCCCACTGTATTTAGTTCAATTTTATCTAATATCTCTTCTAATTGAAAGTGATAATTGGCATAGCTGTGTTTTATATATATATATGTATATGTATATGTATATATGTACACACACACACACACACACACACACACACACACACACATATATGTGGAGAGAGAGAGGAGTTAATTTGCTTAGATAGGACCTTAGATGGGAGCTCTAGAATACAGAGAAAGACCTCTCTCTAGTTCATTTTGTGTTTCAGGGAAGGGGCTCTCTGGGAAGTGTGGGCCAAGTTCAGACTGTGGACTCCCCCTACCCAGCTGAAGTGTGACATCAGACTCAAAGAACTGTTAAGTGACTTGCTCAGTAGATTGCTTGTGGATGGTCTCCAACAAATAGTCACTTAAAATGGAAATGTGTCATAATCCATATCATAAAAAAGTTTATACTTAACACGAAGAACAAGTAAAAAGTTATGAATTAAATACAAGAGGGGCCAAGCATGGGTGAGTGTGGGGGGTGTGCCTGTGCACGCACAGGATGCGGGACTGAGTGAATCCGTGAGAGTCTCACATCACCATGCCAGGCTCTTGTGTGCTTTGAGCAGTCCAGCCCCCGTTCCTAAAGTCAGATGCTTCCCTTTATACTAGGCTTTGCATCTGCTAGCACTGCATTCAAACGCTGTTATTGAGGGCAAGTCACTTAAGTTCTCTGTCACCCAGTTTTTTTAGATGAAAAATTAAGGATGTAGTGTATTGTAGCCCTAGACCTCTAGAAATCAGAGCCTGAGGCAAGGATTAATGAGCTGAAGCTTTATGTGGCAAGCTCAAGGCCAGAGCCATGTGGGCAAAGGGAAAAATGGGAAGAGAGTCAAGGACAGATGAGAAAGCATGGGACTCATTGTGCTGGGGTGCCAGCCACTGCTGTAATCTAAGCTGTTGAACAGGAGTGTCGACTGGACAGTTTGTGATCAGAAACCAAATCCCTGAGCCGTTCATGGAAGGGGATAGGAGAGGGACCTATTCATTCCATTTCCCCCCAGCTCGTGTCTCCTGTTTACCTTATTGGGAACAGCTTGCCCCAACTTCTGAGGTGCCTCATCTAGTCCCTTGGTGACTACTCAGGAATGCAGATCCAGTCGTCTGTGGTGTGGTGTTTTATCTCGGCGTGGAAGTGGGAGGGAACTCAGGAAGATGAGGCCCAGCACACATGAGCTGGACTCCCATCAGCAGCGGTGCCAGCAGTGGTGAAGTCTGAGAGATGCCCTTGGGAAGAAGCGGGTGGTCTGGGGAACTGGGAAACTGCACAGTTTGCGCTCGATACATGCCGGTACGCACCTCACTGGGCTCTTGTGAGGGACAAATTCATGAGAAGTGTTGAGAACCATGCCTATGGTTACAGTGGACTCTGAAACAGATGACTTAGTTGATGATTTGCTTTGCAGCTTGTCAGCTGTGTAAATATAGGCAAGGTGCTGGCGTTGAACCTCAGGAGCCTCACTGTAAAAGGAAAGAGAATAATTGCGCCTGTTTTGTAGATTTGTTGGGAGGACTAAGTGAGATGAAGTGCTTGGGATAGAGCCTCATGTGTGGTAAGTGGTCCACAGTGTTTGGGATGACGGTGAAGAGGATGGTGATGGAGAAGCAATGCTTCACGTACAGCACACATTTTCTTTGGATTCCTGGGTTCCTAAAGCAATTCTTCTTTAATGTCAGTTGTGTAAAATTGTCCATGAGGAAGTCACTGGTATCTGGCATTTTTCAATTTTGTTTCCTATTGCATTGTTTTGGTGGTTGAATTATATTAAACTTCATTTCAGTTTTTCTCAAAACCTCGCTCGCTGGAAATTTACCCGGCGGCTGAATGTGATAGCAGTAACTGCTCCGAGAATATTTCTGCACAGACCATCAGGCAGCGAGACCTCTTAATAAATCCTGAGCCTGGTCAGAAGTCCAGTGACTTTGAAGGGAGCCACGGCCGGCCAGCCAACCAAAGACACGTCGACTTTGTTAACGAGGTTTTGTGGAGTCCTTGTCTGTTTTCGCATCAGAGAGCACTGTAGCAGCAGAACCCACGCTGTCCAGAACTCTTTAGATTTCTGGTTTCTGCAGTACTTTCCGGGTACAGATGAAATTGTGTCCCCGACCATAGGCGAGCTAAGTGATTGTCGTCACTTAGGGCCAGAATGTCTTTCCATAGGAGAAAACAACTCATTACGTACACTTGACTGTAGACACCTTATGTATTTTCTTGGGAGAAACTGGAAAACAAGTTGTTAAAACAACTTGATGTGTATCCTAAATTTATTAGATCTGCATGACAACCCAAGCGTCCCGAGCATCATGAGCTCTGAGTACCTGCGAAAGCTAACTCTGATTCAGAATAGAAGGTGAGGAGGAGGAGCAGAAGCCAGGGTCTTCCCCAGAAGCATGTATACGAAGTCATTCCCTCTGCCTGAGAGAGTCCTGCCCCTCCCGCAGAGACCCACCAGCCCGTGAGCCCCTTCACTCAGCTCAACTGTCCTGAATAGAGGCCCAGCAATAGAGAAACATAGGCCTCTCGGTTGTTTCCAAAGTCTGCTATTTACCTGGACCAAAGAAAGCAATTCTGTACCAAGGGAAATAATTTTCTAGTGGGTTAATATAGCTACATATCAAGAAGGTGCTAGCGACTGGTAAAAGCCCACAAATTTAGATTACTCAGACACGAGTTGGAATCCTGCAGTGGCCTTACTACCTTGAGCAAGCTACAGAGTTTCCGTGATCCTCAGTTTTACTATTTCTAAAACAGGATTAATGATGAAAAAGGAGACGATGATAATTACCCTTTATGAAGCACTCACAGCACCCTGAGAACTGTGCTAACTGCTCCGTGTACATTTTGTCACTCATCTGCACAGCCACTGGGGCCCAGACGATGACAACGGAGAGCGCTCTGCCGGCAGTCATGACTGCATGCCCACCACGCTTTCATTCCCAGTCCCAGACACCGCTGCTAGAATGGGGCAAACATTCTCACCTGCTTTCTCCAGCCCCAGAGCCTTTCTTTCTTTTCTTTTTTTGTTCTAGTGTTAGACATATCTGAGCCGTGCTGATATAAGACTCTTTGTTTCATGGTTCATTTTTCTGAGAGTTGTGTAGTGCATGCAACTTCGTTCTACATTATTTAGGGATGTTGATCTACTCTGCTCCAAGTTTACTCAACGAAAAGATCCAGATCAAAAACCGTTTTGTAGCATCAGGTCTAGTCCAGGTATAAATAACCCATAGATGGGGCAACCGGGCAGGGATTGACTGCAGGAGCTGGGGGTGGGTGGGGCGGGGAAGAGGGGGCCAGGGATCGGGAAAACTGTAGTAGAACAAGAAAAAATAAATTAAAAAATAAAACTGGACAAAAACTTCAAAGGCATTAACAAAAATAAAAACAACACTGTCAACAATAATCTCTCCAATAACCGGTAGGAGCTCCTGACTCAGGTATTACACTTTCTTGACACGGGGGGTGGTGTTCTTCGTGCTGCAGCTGGCGCTCTGTCCTGCCCGCGACCTGCTCTACGGATGCAGGTGCCCGAGGACCAGCAGTCCCGGGCCAGACGAGGCCGTCAGTCCCCAGGAAGGCAAAACTTTTACTGCTGAAGACGACATGACAGCCATTTTCACCCTCGGCAGTAATTTATTAGTAATGTTTCAGTGGTAATTTAGTTTAACCCATAATGCATTGCTTTCCAAATTACAGTATGCTAAATACCTAGTAAGCTATTTCACACAATTAAACAGGCTGCAGCAGCCCAGGAGTGTTAGTTACTGACATAAAGAAGCTTTTTTTTTTTTAAGTCACAGGTAGTGTCATATATTGCATTGTACTCTAAGCTTCTGAACCCATCCTGAGAAATGTCACAGCAACAGAATTACTCACCTTTTCTGAAGGCAGCATATTTATTTTAGTTAAAAATTATAAGTTCCTACAACTTGTTAAATGAGATCTTTTCTGAAAAACCAGGCACAGGTGTATGTTAGTTTGTGCAATGCATATAATTTTCACAGAAAGGTGAGTACGCATGTAAATAACCTGACTGCAGAAACTCTGCCCGCTTTTCATGCAAATGAGACGGCAGAATGAATTAGCTCAGCTGGGAGCTGTGGTGGGGGGAGCTTTGCTCACTCTGGGGCGTTTGGTTTGGGGCTGCTGTTTGGAGGTGTCTCCTATTGAGGACTCTGAGCGTGAAGCACCCTCGAGAGCCCAGTTGCAGGAGACCCTAGTCTCCTCTCCCCCATGTGGTAAGACCAGGCAGAACCCAACTTACGGACTGGCCTGTCGGACGGCTCAGAGGCAGGAGACTGGCCTGCATGACCTTACGAGTCTAGTTTAATGAAGTCTCTTCTTAGAGACTGTGACATCACCGTTGCCTCCCAAAGCCAAGGCTGGTGAAGAGAGGGCTGAGGGAGTCACGGCTGTGGTATTTTCAGCCAGCTCAGCAAAACGGTGAGGAGATGATTCTCAAATTCAGAGCAAATCAGAGTAACCTGTGGGGCCTGTTAAACACACTGATGCTCTGAGCCCAGCCCGCAGGCATTTTGACATAGGAGTTTTGTCTTGGGGCCTGAGTTTTATTTTTTGGTCAACTTTATTGAGTATAATTTGCAAACAATAAAATGGACTCATTTTAAGTACAAAATTCAGTCAGTTTTGGCACAAGCATATACCCCCGTGACCACCATCATGATCGAGGTAGAGAACATTCCCGTTACCCGTGACCTTTGTTGATGCCCCTTGCACTCCGTGCCTCTACCCCCTAGACTCCCGGTCTTAGGCACCCGTCGGTGGGCTACTTGTCACTATGGTTAGTGTCTTTTCTAGAATGTCATTAAAACGGAACCATACAGTATATATTATTTTGTATCTGCTTTTCTCTTTCGGTATAGTGTTTCGAGATTCATCCAATTTGTCACACCTATCATTGATTGATTCCTTTTAATTAGTAAGTAGTATTCCTTGTGTGGTTATTCCACAATTTCCTTATCCATTCACTTTTTGATGGACATCCAGGTTGTTACAGAGTTTTAGCTATTAGGAATAAAGCTGGTATAAACAATCATGTAAAATCTTTCTGTGGAACTGCTGGGTCATGTGATAAGCATATGTTTCACTGTATAAGAAACTGCCAAGTTGTTCTCCATGACGGTTGTTCCGTTTTCAGATTCTCACCAGCACTGTTTGATAGTTCCGCCATTCTGTATCCTCAACAACACTTGGTTTTGTCAGCTTTTAATTGTAGCCACTCTAACTGGGTACCGGTATTTCCAATACGCTGTTAGGTGACTCTGATGCACACCAAAGTTGAGGAGTCCCAGCTCTCACGGAAGGGATAGCCTCTGGCATCCGAGAAGCAACTCAGCCCTGTGCCCCAGCTTCAGCTCCGAGGCTGCCAGTGCTGTCTTATCCTGTGCTCACCCCTGATATGCGGCGTCTTTGTGATTGAATCTTGTTTTTTTAAAAATCGTTTTAAAATGTAAAAGTTATTCTTAGCCCAGGGCTGTGTAAAACTAGGCGAGGGATAGGACTTGGCCCACCATGGGCCACAGTTTGCTCACCCCTACCTTAGGCCCTCTCCTCATAGGTATGGACAAAAACCTCTTTATTTGAATATGTGCTGTAGTTATCGCTGCTGGGAAACTTTCTCTGCTCACATCCCCCGTCTCACACACCCTTTCCTCTACACACGCACTCACCTGGTCCTCTGTTTCTGCTTTTAGAAGAATCTCCATCCAATGCAGACAAGTTGGATCACGACGTCCCCTGCCCAACAACTCACGGCAGGTGCCCAGGGAGCACCGGTGCTGTGGGCTGGATCCCAGCCACCCGGCCTGGCGGCCTCTGCTCCAGCACCTCCCTGCTCTCCTGGTCAGCCTGCCCCTTGCCTCTCCTGTCTCCACTAACGGTGCCGCAGCTACTCCGAACTGACCGCAGCTCCCGTCTGCAGGCTGTGTTCCTGGGCCCACTACACTTCCCAGGCTGGGATTCTCAATCTCCTCTCTACCTGGCTGACTCCTGCTTGCTCTCAAGGCTCAGCCTGCCTTTCACCTTCACGTCATCATGCCTCCTCTGGGCTGCCAGCACTTGGTGGTCCCTAGCAAACCCGAAGCGCCTTTGGGGTTGGGTCCTGTCCTCTTTCAAGCACCCAGTACCATAGCAAGCTTGTGGTAGGTGCTCTGTGGATATTGTAGTAAATTCCCAACCTTCAAGACCCATTTTTATATACTTGATAAAACTGTATGTATTATATGTGCATCTTTTATTGGCTTCCTTTTTCCTAGTTTCCTGGGTTATGGCCACGATTAAAGTTTAGGTCTGTAAGCACAGGCACAGAGTCTATATTTTAGCACAGACCTTCCTCTTTCTTCCAAACACATAAAATAACACCCTGAAGCTTGTGAGTTCTTCCCTGGGGCCTGTGAGCTTTCTTGAGAGTAACTCTGACCAACTCACCTAGTAAGAACCACAGAATGTCACCAAGGTCCTGTGAGGTCTCTCATTTTGACAGAGGAGGAAACTGCAGTCTCAGAAAGGTGAAACAGCTTGCCTAGGGACCATCAGTGGGTAAGTGGCAAAACTAAAACAAGGGCTGGAAACCAGGCCTTGCTATGGCTGGCTTTCGAATTTTTGGTGTAGTTTGCAAGATTAAAGTTCGAGACCTGAATGCAGATTTTCAGTCCGTGAGTGAGTAGGTGTGGGTGGGTAGTGGCGGGGTGGGGGGGCTGGCCCAGGAGGCTGGTGGTGGTGACCTTTGGCACCGCACGTCTCCTGAATAGGAATCCTTGTTTGCTGGTCCTCACAGCCCTCGTCTTGTTCCTTCATTGTACGGATCAGTCATTCCCTTACAACAGTGACCCTCATTATCGCTGGCAAACAAATGGTCAGGAACTGGGCAACTCCGATTATTGAACTCAGCATGGGCAGTCATTTAATCGGAGCTCACAAGACTGAGGGGAAGTATTAAAAAAGAAATAGGCAGCCTGTCTGGTCCCCAGAATGAACCCTTTTCAGGAGAGAAGAGAGCTTATATTATTTATTGTGGCAGAAAGAAGATATACCGCAGTACCTCCTCGTGAAAAGGACTGGGTGGTGAGAGCATGGAGACCAGGGTTCCTCTTGGGAAGACACTTGAGATCTCTTAGGATACTGCCCAAAACCCGGGGCAGGCTCTCTGAGCCACCCGCATTCATCCACGTGGCTGCAGTCGCTGGAAGACTAGACGGACCTCCTTAAAGGTGGTGTCAGCCACGGGATGTCTGCCGTTGTGGCATACATATTGGCTTAGGAGCCACATGCACACATTTAAAAACTAATTTTGTGTTCACCACCATTTGCCTTTTTATGATATTAAATGTGAGGTTATTACATTCTTTATTAAATGTGAGATTATGGGGCATAAAGCATTGTTCTGGGAAGTGTAACAAGTGGTAAAGGCACTGGAGACTGTTTCAGGGGCGATGAAGGTGGCAGCAGTGCCCGCCCTTCAGACTGCTTCCTGCCTCTGCCCTCACCGCTGGAGAAGGGTCCCAGCAGCGTGGTGCGCGCGGAGAGGAGGCTGCGGGGGACAGCGCGCCTCTCCCCAAACCCCACTGCTGGCACCAAGCTCGCACATGGGCTCCACACGCTCCCTTTCTGCCGCTCTGGAGCTGTTGCTAAACCTGTAATATTATTTGGAAAACACTCGCTCTGTTTGTCTGCTCTGTTTGTCTACATGTTCTTTTTTAAAAACAGACCAAATTAATGCTCTCCTTCTGACAGGTTTAAAGAAATAGATGCAGCACTCCAGGGAAATAGCATACAGCTTCTTAATGACCACGTGAGATGTGCTTCCTTAGAACACACGAAGGCACAGACTGAAATGTGGTGGCTCCATTAAATTACAATAATTCTGTTTAAATACTACCCAGAGGGCCCCTTTTGTACTTTCCTGTTTCTGCCTCTTTCTCTCTCAGTCTTGTCGTCTCTGAGAGTTGTTCTTTATCTCAGATAGCTTGGTGAGGCTCGTAGCAGCCACACCTTCATGAAGGGCCAAGAGTAGTAGCGTTTAGTGTGGATGGTGCAGGAGTTATTGGAGGTTCTACACAATTTCACGGTTCATGCAGCCTGCATGGAGGCTGGACTCTGATTCAGGTCTTTTAAGTGTCTTGATGAGGATCTTAACGTGCACTCCTTTTCCAGCTGAGTTGAGCTCTTTGGGGTCCGAGGTCAGTGGAGGAAACCGAAGTCCTGTGCCCTGCACAAACCATCAGATTCTCGCCGCTTGGATCATGGGCCTGGGAGGGAAAGGAGGGCTACTGGGCAGTCAAGGCCAGTGGTCAGCATGAATCACGCACTGTGGTCAAATGCGATCCCAGACTCACTAGGGCACTCTTGTTTTCTTTTCTCTCTCCACACAAGCTTTTTTTTTTCCTGATTTTTTTTCTTTCTATTTGACTCTTTTATTTTTAAATCTCTATTTTTTCTTTATTTTACCAAAAATATTTAAAAGTCAGATTTGAAGAACTCTAACCAAGAAAAGTCATTCCCGGGAGAAACCATACACAAACACAACCTGACTTTGGGGCTGGTGCAGCCAAGAAATGATCTTTTTAAATATTCTGATCAGGGGCTTGGAAAACAGAAGGTTTAAAACTTCGGCCCAGAAGAGTATGATTAACTCAGAGCAGATGTGGTAGTTCTAGCCACGTAATTTTAGACATCCTAATTGGCAGTTTAAAAATAACAGAGTTGCAGCCTCCTCCTCTGCACATTCCCTTTGTTTCGCCCTTGACTGTGCATTGTATTTAAGTCTCACGCTCTCTGGGGATGGCCTGGGAACTGGGATCCGTGGGTCCGTCTCTCCCATCTCCCAGGTCTGCCCGACTCTGCCCTGGAATACCACAAGGATAATGAAAACCTGTGCTCTTAGGAATGCTCCCGCCCTCCGACTCGCAGACAGAAGTATTCCCTTTCCTTCTCTAATGACTAGGTGCTTGAGGGAGGTGCTTAAGGGGTGTGCTTCGAAGATGGTAGTCAAGCCAATCCCTTTCTGGGCGCCGTAAGCTTCCTGCTGAGCTGCATCATGTTCTTGCCAGGTAACAAGTATTATAGGATGTCATCGCGAAAAGGAAAACACTGATTTCAAATAACAAGTTATTTACCAAATTCTTTCCCATATCTGTGTGAGGCAGAGTCCAGACACTGAAACGAATGTTTGTTCCTTCGCTGCCATTTCAACTGGCAGCAAGATGACGTGTCAGTGGAGACACAGCCGCGCTGCATTTCCCCTTCTGCGCTTGCCAGGAGCCCTGAGTCCCACCTGGCCAGGCATGAAGGTGCTCGTGGTTACCTAATTTCGGCCTCCGAGTTTCCCTTTTGGGAGAATTTCTGTGTCACTGAGGGAACGGAGAAGGTGTTAAAAACATGCTTAGAGGCATAGAGCTGCCTTTGCCCCCTTGTCACCAGCAGACAGTTTGGTGGGACCATGCTAGGGGATTCTGCATTGGCACTCAGGCCCCCTGTGATGTGTGGTTTATCGTCCCTGCTTTGAGTTTCGTTTACACGATATCTCCCCCCTTCCCAGCCAATGAGACAGCGAAGGCATAAACTGCGTCGAGCCCATAAATCCCAGAGTGCCGGATCTGTGGCATTGCGGGTGTCTGCTTTCTAGCCTGCAGTGAGCAGTAAGTGTGCTTGCTCACTGGCATTGTGGGGCTTCAGTGCACAGGGAACTCCGCTGTTCTCAGGGCGCCCTTTTCTTCCTGCTCTCTCCCTCCAAGGGGACTTGCACCCGCTGCTCTCTTATATCTTGAACTCTCTTATAACACACCATTTTTTAAAGACAGGGAAAAAACAAAGTGGTCTTTTCCTGGTTGGCTGGCTGGATGCAGAAGAGCGATGCCTGCTGATGAGAGGCTTGTGTTTCATCCTGAGGGTCTCAGAAGGACACTTGGAACATTAACTGAGGCCTGTGTCCCTCTCCTCTGGCTCAGCGTTTTCTCTGGGCCTGCTCCTCGGGAGTTAGTTAGGAGGGGAGCTATTCATGTGCAGACGGAATCTGGTCCCTCTCTCACTTTTCCAAGGAGTCACAGTGAAAAACCCTTGGTGCCCCCAGGAGTGTGAGGAGCAAGCCTGCGCCCTCCTCTCACAGGCTGACCCGGAAGTGTTTCAGGCATTCACAGTCTTTGGGCGACCTGACACACCGCCCCAAGAAACGGGTTGACTGCACTCTAAGAGGCCGAGATGCCTTCTGTCTGCACCAGAAGAACATTAGAGCACACTCGAGAGGCTCCCAGGGGTGAGAGGTTGGGTGTGGCAGGCAGGAATTATTTAAATTGCTAGGCAGGATCACTTGGTCCATTTTTCCTTGTATGATACACCCAGGGTAGGGGGACGGGGTACAGAGGTCCCTCATCCCCAGTATCACAATGCAGTGATGCCCATCTTTCTGTGGATTCAAGGACTGAGCCGTCTTTCCCGGTTCTTTATTCAACTATGTGGTGTGTCTTCCTTTTTGCTTTGAAACTCACCCTCGTTACTCTCCTAGCCCTCACTCTCCTTTACATTGTGCCAGTAAGGTCTTCTGCAGACTTCAGAGCTAGTTGTGAGCCATTTTCTCTCCACTTTTTATTTGTATTTGTATTCACTTTTTTACTTACAGATTTTATTTTTAGAGCAGTTTTGGGTTTATAGAAAAATGAGCAGAAAGTACAGAGAGTTTCCAACTACTCCCTCGCTCCCTCCAGTTTCCCCTACTACTGACACTGCCTACTTCTCATTAGCATTATGACTGCAGTGCCAGACCGTGACCATTTTTAAGGAGACAAGGGACTTTCACCTACATCAGGGGTGTCAAACTCATTTTCACCGGGGGCCACATCAGCCTTGCAGTTGCTTTCAAAGGGCCGAATGTAATTTTAGGACTGTATACAAGTAACTACTCCTTAACTGTTAAGGAGTTGAAATTACATTTGGCCCTTTGAAGGCAACCATGAGGCTGATGTGGCCCCCCCGTGAAAATGAGTTTGACACCCCTGACCTACAGTATGTCATTTAACAGAGACTGTTTGGGAAATAAGCATGCCTTTAGGGCAGGCCTGTAGCTAGTGATGGGGGTGGAGGCCGCTGAGCAGACCCCTAAGTCCTGTGGTCAGCCATCTAACCCATGGTCAGGAGGGACCCATTCAAGGAATGGGGGTCAATTGGGTTTCCCAGTGCCCAAAAAGAGGGAAATGGGGCTGTTTCCAATGGCTACTGTAACAAATGACCACAAACTGTGGCTTATAAGAATGCAAATTCATTACCTTATAGTTCTGAAGGTCAAAAGTCCAAAACGGGTCTCGCTGGACTATATTATGGTGTCAACCAGGTTGTCTCTTGTGGAGGCTCCAGTGTGCATCTGTTTCATCCCCTTGTCCATTTTCTGGGGGCTTCCCGCATTCCTCAGCCCATGGCCCCTTCCTGCTCCTTCAACACCAGCAACAGCCAGCTGAGTCATGCTCACACTGAATTCCTCTCACACGGACTCCCCACCACGCTCTTTCACTTGCAAGGATTTTTGTAATTATATCAGGCCCATGCAGGTAAACCAGGATGACTGCTCTATTTCCAAATCAGCTGATTACAACCTCAGTTCCGTCTGCAACCTTAGTGCCTCCTTGCCGGGTGACATCACACGTTCACAGGTTCTGGGGATCAGGACATGGACATCTTTGGGGGACATTCCTCTGCCTACCATACAGGGCACTGTCCTGCAGAAGTGGAGCCTGGGATCAAACCAACCAGTAAATCATAATCTCATCCTCCTCAGGAGTAATTAGAAACAGGGCCACTCACTTCATTCGGCTCACTTGTCACTTGTTCCAGGGTGCCTTCTGTCTCTGCTGAGCAATGTAGGAGATGGTAGGGGCATGTGGCACTTGAAGTGTGACTAGTGGGAATTGAAATGTGTTCTAACTCTAAAATACACACTGGATTTTGAAGGCTTAGTAAAAAAAAGTAAAATATTTTTACAGTAGTGATTTTTAAAATATAGATTACCCATAGAAAGAATATTTTGATACATTACTAATTTATTTTTTTCTCTTTTTTCATGTGGCTGCAAGAAACTCTAAGATTGCATATCTGGGTTGTACTGGATGCTTTTGGGATGGTGCCGCTCTGTAATAGCCCTGGGCTGAGCCAAGTGCTTCCCTGGTGAGCTCCCAGGTCCCTGAGTCACACCTTGCATGTTTACATTGCAGCGTAGCTGTCCATTCGCATGCATACCTTTCCCTCCACATGGCGAGTTCTTACAGGACAGGCGCTGTATCTTATTCATCGTTGCAGTTCTCATGCCAGGATAGTGCTTGGAATGTCATGCTAATAATCATTATACTAATAATAACACTTGTCTAGTGCTTACTCTATGCCAGGCTCTGTTCCCAGGGCTTTATACTCAACTCAGTCAATCCTTACAACACTCTCTAGCTGTATGACTGGAGGCAAGTTATTTTAACATTTTGTGCCTCAGTTTTCTCATCCATAATATGGGGCTGACAACATCACCTACCTCATAGCTATTCATAATATGAGGATTAATTAGTGATTTTATATATAAAATACTTTTACATATACTTGTATACATATAATACCTACACATTATTATATGCATATTATAGAGATATAATACATATGTATGGATATATACAATATTTGAGAAAAAGCTTAGAATGGCATCTGCACATCCTAAGCACTATAAAAGTTTTTGTTAAATAAATGAACAACCCTTTGAGATAGGTACTTCTCTTCATGATAAAGATCCCCAAACTGCCCTAGAGAGGTTGAACGACTTCCCCAAGTTTATGCAGCTCGTTAGTTTCAGAGATGGGATTGGAACCCAGGCCGTCCACACCCTTTAAATACCATGTTGTACTGGTGCTCACTAAATACTCGAATGAATGAGTGCAGATACAGGCAAACTGATGAATGCTCCACAAAGTGACTAAGGCAACACTACACAGCTAGTTCGAAAAAGAGTTGTCTAAAACTCAAACTCTGAAAGTTGAAGAAGATTTAAGGGGAGGGCAGGGGGCTGTGAGGAGTCTATAGACCATGCGTGTAAGTGAATGAGACTCAGTTCATAAGACTGTTGTCATCACTAACATTTCCTGACCTTAGCTGTGCTGAGGGGAGAACGGAAACACTGTCGGGAGAGCAAAGGAGAGTCTGGGCTTGTGGGACTGTGTTCAGAAGGCGGAACAAGACCAGGACGCATTGATGGCGAGTGTTTAGCTGCAGGGAGAGCTAGAGGTATGTTTGTCTTTGGGAAAAACTTTAAAGTCGGAGTTTTCTTTTGCTTATAATCAGGCTTACTCAGAGAACAGAATGGAACTGGCCGTGACCTGGAAATGTGAAGGCCTGCCCAGCATGCTCTGAGCTACCTGGAAGAGTCCAGGCTGCAGAAGGAGGTAAGAGGGGTGGCTGCACCCATTTCCAGGCCGTGAGCTTGGGTAGAAGTTCCCAGTGTTCACTTTGCTGTCTCTCAGCCAATAATGTGATTCCAGAGAGGAAGGGATATGGGGGGACCTACAGGCTTGCCCAGGGTCTTCTGCATGTGACCCACCAAGGGGCTGTAGAGGACCTGAGTGACGAGACAGACTTTATTAATCGCTGCTTCCTGAATATTGTCACTTTGCACTTAAGAGGACTCAGCCCCTATAGTTCAGTCACAGTTAATCAAGGTAAAGTGTGTGTGTTAGCAATCATGATTCAATAAAGGAAAACTCATTTTAGACCATGACTGTGAAGCCGGTAGCCAACACAGTCACCCGAGGAGTTTATTGGAGCCACCTATAAATTGTTCGCTTCTGGCACAGGGTGTGAGGGTCTTTTCTAGGTGCAGCTGGGTCTGTCCCGGAGACCACCTGCCCTGGCACATCCCCGGCTGCAATCTCTTTGGCTCCACCCCAGGCTGTTAAGAAGCGGAGGTCACGCTGCCAGGCGCAGCCCGTGACTTTCAAGCTCTCAGCCTAAATGCACACAGAGCAGAATGAGCGCGTCTCCGGCCTGGTTTCCCTGCCACAGGAGGTGAGGGGCGCAAAGGTGGTGGGTTGGTCTTTTAAAGGCTGGGAGAAATTTATGGCTCAATTTAAAACCACTCGTAGTTCATCAAAGCAAAGGAAATAGCATCACAAGCTTCAGGGTAGGAGTGGATTTTCTGCAGGAGTGAGAAAGGAGCCTGTTCTTCTGTTCAGTGTTCCGCGACAGCAGAATCCTTCCCCAAACCCCACAAATTTGGGAACAATGGCATCTTTTTTGACATGACCAACGATTAAACAGAATCTGTAAATGTCAGGACTGCCTTTCTGATCCTTGACCAACTGGGGAGGCCAAGAGTCTGTTGGATCGGCTCAGTGCTGACACGTAGCAGCAGGAGTATGGAGCACGGGAGGACTTACACCTGTGGGTTTAGTCTCAGACCTGCCCCTTTGACCTTCATGGCCCTTGCCGAGACAACTAGTTATCCTTCGTGAGGGGAGTGAAATAGAAGATGCCTCAGTCAAGCGTCTGTTTATTCTTAATGAGGTTCAGGAGCTCGATTTGCAAGCCGCACGTGTGAATGCATGAAGTGCGTCATTGGGTTCTCCACACACGTCGAGGCTCAGGGAGGCAGATGACGCACATTGTCAGGAACAGAGACCAGGCTGACGGGGCTCGCAAACACAGGGCTTATGTTTCTCATACACCAAGAAGTCTGCAGGTAGAGACTGTTCTTAGTGTAATGGCACGGAGATGTCAGAGCTGGGGTCTCTGTGATTTGCTTGGCTGCTGGAGCTCCAGCCATCACATCTGAACTTCAGGCAGCACAAAGGGCAGAAGGGGGAACTGGGGCTGTACTGGAAGCCTCAACCAATGACGGCTGCTGACATCACATCAGCCACACCTAAACGTAAAAAATAGTACCCTGCTAGGTACTTTTTTTTGTCTCCAATAACGTAAGGAAAAGAGGGGGAGGATTGGCATTGGGAAGGAAACAAGCAGTTTCTTTCTCAGTTCGCGACCCACAGCTCAGCAGTGTGGGAAAATAGGAAGCCGTCCTCAAGGTTTGTGTAAATAGAACTTGTGTGCAGTTTGTACATATTTATTACTCGCTCCTCTCGCTCTCTCTTTAGATTATTTATCTATAAAGCCCCTTGCTCTCCCAAGGTCAGGGGACATTTCTAATTCGCTCACTGATGAGCAAAGCCCTTGGTCCATGGTAGGTACTCAAAAGATATTTATTGGACTATTTGATGAATTGAGGCTGAACTGGATGCTGGGTGGTAGTAGTTACATAGACACTGAATGAACAATCACCAATATTTTCAATAGCTTTAGGCTGAGAAAGAAATTACTAGGGAGATATGTCTTCTTTTTTGTTTGTTTAAGGAATTGGGCTTTTTAAGAGCGATGAGAAACGTTTGGAGGATTTTATTTTATTTTTTCTCAGTTTTGTATTGAGAAGATAGTTTTATATATTTAAAGTGCCCAGTGTGAGGATTTGACATGCACGCCCACACTGGAACGATCACCAAGATCAAGGGGTAAGTAACACTCGTCACTTCCCGTAGGTGCTCTGCTGTCGTGGGTGGTGAGAGTCCTGGAGACCCGCTGCCCTGCCCGCAGCGCACAATGCCGCGCCCTCAGCTGCAGCGCGGCCGCGTGGTGCATGCCGGAGCTCAGCCTTCCCGGACCTGCGAGCGTGTACCCTTGACCTGCATCTCCCCGCTTTCCTTCCCCTCAGCCCCCTGCAGACGCCATTCTACCCTCTGTTTCTATAAACTCAGCTTTTACTCTTTTAGATTCTACCCATAAGGGATACCATACAGTACTTGTCTTTTTCTGTCTGGCTTATTTTACTTTGCTTCCTGCCTTCAAGGGCCATCCATGCTGTCACAAATGGCAGGGTTTCCTTCTTTATTGCTGAGTGGTATTTCATTCTACATATGTACCACATTTTCTTTAACCATTCATCCATCAAAGGACATTTAGGTTGTTCCCATAGCTTGGCTATTGTGAATAATGCTGCAGTGAACATAGGAATTCAGATAACTCTTCAAGCGACTGATTTTATTTTCTTCAGATATACACCCAGGAGTAAGATTGCTTGATCAGAAATAGTTCTATTTTTAATTTTTTGAGGACCTGCCATACTGTTGTTCCTACTGGCCGAACCAAGGCTGTATGTCTTCCTCAACATGTCTGCAAGATGTATTATTCATAGGATGAATAAGAAACTAAAAACCAAATTTCATAAGTATCCTTTCACATTCCTCTTAAGTGTCTCTTATTCTAGACATCTTCTCCTTTCCTGTTTTATCTAAAGTGAGATTATTGCATCAGACAGCAGTAGCCGTTCCAATGTCCATGGAAGTCGTTCTGGTTTCCAGGATCACCTGGGCAACTGTTTTAAAACACGGATTCCCAGAGGTGTGTCCCAGGGATTTGGATTCAGTGAGTCTGGGATGGTGTTGCAAAGCTTATAATTTTACAAAGCACTCCGGAAAATTGTGCTGTGTGGCCAGGTGTAGCAATCCCTGAGGCAGGGTCCTCCCCACTTTGTGACACTGCCTCGACTTCCCTGCAGATAGGACACTGCCGCAGCCTCCGTGTGTGTGTGTGTGTGTGTGTGTGTGTGTGTGTGTGCCTGTTCTCCAGGCCCTGAGGGCAGGTGCCACTGTTCCCTTCACGTGCTGGTCTGGAGCCTGGGTTGCAGTGCCGGGGGCACAGTGTGGGTGCTCCACAGTCATTTGTTACATTGTTTAAACAAACTGAGTATATGATTATTCACCTCTGCAAAGCACTGCTAAGAAGCACAGAGAAGCTTGTCTTACCCAGTAAGCAACCGGCTTAACCCAGAACTCAGGGGCAGATGCTGTGGAAGCGACAGAAAAAGGTACTTGAGATTCTCAAACAGAATTTTTATTTATTTTCTAAGTACGATATATACAAATAATTGTGATGAGATTTACCTATGGTGATTATAAAGTTTATTTTAAACGATGCAAAGTACTTAGCACAGTGCCAAGAGCAAAATGATCTAACTATAAATATTGTTGTTGATGATGATACAACTATAATTATAAGAGAAACTCTTATTAAAGGAAACTTAGAACATAGAAAAACATGAGGAAGAAACTAAAAATTTACCCTTAATCTTGCCAGCAGAATCAACAATCTTGCACTATAATTTCAGCTTTTTCCCCCAAGCATCTATATTAACATGTATTTTTAAAATATATAAAGTATATATTATATTAATATGTTTTTGAATGGCCAGATGCTCAACACCACTGGTTATTAGGGAAATTCAGATCAAACCCTAATGAGATACCACCATGCACCCATTCGGATGGCTGTCTAACAACCAGAAAAATCGCAAGTGCTGGTGACAATGTGAAGAAATTGGAAGCCTTTTGCACTATGAGTGAAAATGTAAAATAGTCCAATTACTGTAGAAAATGGGAGGAATGACTGTGATCCAGCAATTCTACTTCTGGACATATGCCCAAAATAATTACAAACAGGGTCTCAGAAAGATGTTTTTATACTTTATGAATGGAATTGTGTCCCTTCAAAATTCATATGTTGAACACCTACTCCCCAGTACAAAGGTATTTGGAGGTGGGGCCTTTGAGAGGTGATTAGGGTTAGATGAGGTCTTGAGAGTGGGGTCTGCGCGCTGGGATCAGGACCCTCATGAGAAGAGACACCAGAGAGCTTGCTTGCCTTCTCTCACTTGTCCCCTTCTCTCCCGTCCCCTCCTGTTCCCTCCGCACATGAGGACACAGTGAGAAGGACTAGAACCTGACCAGGCTGGCAGCCTGATCCTGGATTTCCAGCATCCAGAACTGTGAGAAAATAAATTTCTGTTGTGTTACTCACCCAGTCCATGGTATTTGATGACAGCCCAAGCTAAATAGACATAAACCCATGTTTATAGCAGCATAAGCAACCCAGTATCTGTTTATAGATGCCTGGATAAGCAAAATGTGTTACATACATACAAAAGAATATCATTCATCTTTCAAAAGGAAGGAAATTCTGACACATGCTGCAACAGGGCTGAACTTGGGCGACATTATGCCAAGTGAAACAAGCCGGTCACAAAAAGACAAAATGCTGCATGATCCCACTTACATGTGGTGATTAGAGCAATCAGAATCATGAACCCAGAAAGTAAAACGGTAGTTGCCAGGGGCGTGGGGAAGAAGGGGGTGGAGAGTGATTGTTTAATGTTTGCTGGGTACGGACTTTCAGATTTGCCAGATGAGACACGTTCTGGAGACAGAAGGTACTGTCACACAGCAACACGAGTGACATCATGGAACCGTGCACTTAAACACGCTTACGATGGTAAATTTTACCTCCTGTGTATTTCACCACGATAAAAAATTTTAAAGAGGTATATACCAGTGTGTCTTAAAATATTTTAATATTTTCACTTAAACATATCAAATATTTTACTACATATAGTATAAATATAACATTTTATACATAATCTACATTTAAAAGATATTATTTAGAAGTAACTGTATCCAGCCTTGTGTCGAGCAGCAGCATTCCTTGGAATGGTTCCTACGCCCTTCTCCATTTCCCCAGCTTCACGGGCCTGGGGCATGTTGGCCACAGCCCCTTCTCCCTTATGCAGAGCTCTCCCCCCACTGCTCTGCACGGGTCAGCCTGGGGTGGCAAGCTCAGTGCTGTTCTCACTGTTCTCGCAGTGATGAGAATCGGTATGACACGGAGCGCGAGCAGTCTGGGCCTGTTGTGCGGCTCTTCTTCGGGCTGGGTCACTACATTGCCAGTGAGGGGAACCGCTTTGCCCTCAAGCTGTGACCATGTTTATTACCAGCCCCCCCTTCTGCTGCCGGTCGGAAGGATGACATGTGGCAATCTCTCAGTTGCCACATGCTAAGCCTCATCTCACAATGGCCACTTAGTCTGGAGTTATCCTGGGCATTGCAAAGTGACATTGCTATTTCCTACAAGCAGAAACCCATGAATTACTTCCAGCCAAAGATGAAAATTCACATTGCAACGCTCGACAACTTTTACTACATTTAAGAAACTGGCTAGAGATGTCGGCCTCCATCCACAGGTTTTGTTAATGAATTTGGCAGAGAGGAGTTGCATTCCTGGGCAAAGTATTAGAACAAAAAGGACCTGTTTTCCTACGTAATGAATTGCTGAGAAATTATTCAGAATGTGACTTTAAAAGCCTCTTGCCAGCAAGCAGCTCAATTCTGAGTCATGAATTAGATAATGGGCTTTTCTAAACCCACAGAGGAAAACCCGCTGAGGATTTATGTGGGTGGGGAGAGAATGTCTGTGCAGAGCTGCCACCTTCTTCCAAGTGCTGGGGCTCTTCCAAGTAGAGGCCCAGGGACCTTGCATGCAAGGCCAAGGCCAACTGAACCACTGGCAAGAGCACTTGCCCAGGCCACTAGCTGCAGGTCTCACCAGGACACAGCAGTCTGATTCCCCGATCCTACCTCAGGAAACAGAGGTCTGGGGGCAGCAATGGTCAAGGACAAGCAAGGCTCCTCCCACACACCATCACCTTCCTCCAGAAGTGGTCCCTGCCCCCACTCCTTCAGCCTGAGTCAGATTAGAACTGAGTCTGCCACGAGACTAAGTCTTACAGCTCCTACGTGCGTAAGGAGGGCGTGTTTGCAGATGACTCCAGGAAGCTAAGCTCTGCATAATACAGAGTCCCTTTCACAAACAGAGCTCCCAGAATGAAGTAGTGACAAATCAAGAAAGCTTCAAACCATGACAATAGGACGTCATGATATCCTCTAACCAAGCTTTCCTTAAGGTTAAGGGCACTCATGATGTTTTTTTTTTTTTTTTTACCTTTTTTCCCTCCACTAAATGTTCTCTAGTACCAGGGATACAAACTCGGTTTCTACCCTCACAGGGAAACTTGCCTTGTTTAACTTTGATTACCTCTCAGGCTAGCCGCCTGACTTGGCCTGAGTGTGGCTCAGATTCGACTGTGCCTCATGCCTGCTGCCCACTCTAGCTGTGTGTGCCCTTGGATCACCAGTTTGGAGTTCTGGCCTGACTCAGGATAATCACTTGGGCATGAGGACAACCTGGATGTGACATCTGTCAGCCCAATGATGGCCAAGATAATCTGGCAACACCTCCTTTGTCTGATTCCCAAGTGATTCCAAAATCCATTTAGCAATCTCATATGATGAGTGGCCATAGAAACCAGGAAGGTTTTTTTTCTGTAACCTAAGTGTACATGCTGTTTGAGAGAGAAAAAAAGCAGGGACTTGAGGCTTTTCCCTCTATTGGAGCTAGAAGGATACAATGGGCGAGAGTGTCCTAAAGTATTGCCACCCCGCTACGAATATTTTAAAGAACAAAATTCCCTCCTAGACAGTACTGGGCCTGGAGATGCCATTGTTCTGGGAGAGAAGAAACCAATAGCTCTTAGCATCCTCTCTTTGCTCCAAAGTTCAGTAAAGGGTAGACCTAGGAACTTGCATCGCTCCCAGGAGCAAGAAGGGCAGACTGATATTAACAAGAGTTTCGGGGGATCCTGGAGATGTGGGCTGCCAGCCAGTTGGCTCTTTCAGTTCGAACGCCACAGTGAGCAGACCAAGTTCACACGGCCAGATGGCCCGGCCAGCACCCTTCCCATCTGTGGCTGCACTCATCACCCCGAGTTTTCTGTATGGTCACAGTGGGATGATGAGTGTGTGTTTATGTCATTCCCCCTTTAATTCAGTAAGTCTGCCCTGAGTACAATGCCTGTATTGTAAATGGTTCTTCAAGATGTAAAAGTGTAAGTTTACAAAGTAGCCAAGGATTGCCTCAGATTTACCATTTCCTTTTCGTTGTTAGGTTCTCTCGGCTGATTTATCTTTGACCTGGAAACTCAGCTCCAAGCTTCTCAGCCAGATATTAGCAGTTACACACTCTTGGTCTTCATGATTGCACTATTATGGCCTTTGTTTCGTAATTTATCCCCGAGGTTCCCTGCTGAGTGGCAACTTTTCTTTAAATACGAAACCACTTCTCTGAGGTTTAGAGACTTCGCCTCACTTTTGCCGGAACCTGTTCTTGAGGGGAGAACACTCATCTGTCGGTAATCACCACTGCTGAGTGGAGGCCTGTCCCACACTTAGGACTCACACAGCGTTACTGTCTGCTGCCTTAATGCCACTTACCGCATCAGGAGTACTTGGCTACTGATGCCATTCGGTCAAGACCGAGAGCACCACTGGTGATTTGGATGACTGGCCGACAATCCTTCTTGGTTCTCCTTGGTTCTGCCATGCCCTGGCCTCCTGTCTCTGCCTGGCTCACACTGAGGTCCCTGCATGGAAGGAGCTGAGGCTTCTGAGATATAAAAATCTATGATAGACAAACTCTACCATCCTTTTTATGCTAGTTTTTTTTCCCAGATGGGTAGCACCCAAGTATCACAGTCTCTCAAAGCATTTCACTCTAACTCATTATCTCCCAGAGTTTTAAAACTAACCATCCTATCTGTTTAGAGCAAACAATGTTAAAGTCCTGATCTCTACACAACTTTGACCTTCTCAATTATGTACCTCTAGG